>CAIGRL010249162.1:0-14222 GCA_903798325.1 Fraxinus xanthoxyloides
CTACGTACTGTTGTCGATTCCATGCCATGATAAAGAAGGAAGGTTTACACAAATTTATAATTTCTTACATTTGCACTTTTCTTACAAATTTACGTTTTCATTACAGTTTTATGAGTTGAAAGTGAGATTTTCGATAAAATAATTTGACGAGTCACAAGTGGCTCATGGACCCAAATTTCTTGAGGCGAGCGCTAGATAGACAAGCCAAACAGCTCGATTCGTCCCGTTTAACACCCCCTATGTGTGAGGGAATCATTTTCATATGAAAGTTTAATACGTATACAATTTATTTAAATAGATAATAATAAGCCTTGATTTATGGAAATAATGAAGTATACTCTCTTCCATGTACGTGCACTAGCTAATCAATGGTTAGGTAATTTTCTCATTAGACTTAAATTCAACAGTCAAATTTGCCCACGTTTAAATAATGGCATATTTAGGTTATAGGGTGGGTATATAGAGCAATTTATATGTTATGTATTCACATTTAATTTATTAATGAAGGTACCGTAGGAAAAGATTATTGTCACATTCATACTTTCCAACTTTTGTATAGAGAAGAACAGAGATGGAAGGGCATAACTATCTCAACTTTCCATATCTTTAGCACTTGAATATCGACCAACGGATCGAAAAAAAATCAATTGTTACAACTCTATATAAGAAGTAATTGGCATAAAAGAAGTCATTTACTCTAGGGTAAGAGAAACTAGTAGCTCAATTCATTAATTCAAGAAAGGACCATTAATCTCCTCCTCCTAGGGAGGGAAGAGCTCAAATAGTATCGAATATCATTTCCCTACTCTATTTCGTTCTATAGGGAGCTGCCTTGAATGGATAGGTTTGGCCCTTAATCCAAAGGAGATATGGTCGGACCGATTCCTGAAATTTCATTTTCAAATATTCCTAAATGTTACGGCTCTTCATGGAATTTGAGAAGAATATGATTATCCAAGAATTTCTTGAGAATCTTACAAGATACATTTATTCTAGTTTCTCTGATAGATGATCGGAACTTCATCTATGTTCGAATCATAAATACATTATTGAATTTTTAATAGTATTCACGACGGAATACATCGTGTCATCCATATTGGTATCTGCAATATATCAACAAAAAGAAAAACTAGGAAGAACCAAATTCACCATTGGTTCTCATGGCAATACCAAGAACGATCTAGAATCGATCGGTTCTCGATGCATGATCCCAAAACCGATCTATTTAATAAATGAACAGGAACCAAACCTACCATTCTATTCGGTTCCGGTGTGGTTCTACCAAATCTAGGGAAAATTACCAACTCCTAAATATAATTATAGGATTCTATTTGTAGAAGAAAATTGGACATATAAATAGAAAATAATAGATGAAGAATTGAGTTAAACTTGAAGCGAGGAAATTTAAAAATAAAATAAAAGAAAAAAAAATTGTGTACTTATACTGTACGAGTAATATTGAATTTAATAATAAAGAATTAAGTTGAAAATCGAGAAATTTAAATTATCAAATGAAGATGATAGATTGTAGAGACTAGGCAGTAGGACCAGCCCAATTTAACAAGGACACATTTTGCTGTCCTCTGACATGTCAACCGAGGCCCAGTGCTATTTCGAGGCCCGTTATCCGAGGCCATTGTTGTAGCCGAGATCTTGCTACTTCCGAGTTACTATGGATCTGAGGCTCCTTAGCTAGTGATGGCCCACATAAACAGATTTGCTAATTATGAAAATCATGTTACAAATAATTGATGTAACCTTTGAGAAAAGGATATTTGTGTCTTGTCTTATCAAATGTAAGAGCATGTAATGCTTTGTAAGGCTACAAGGTCAATGTGGTGATGGCTAGGACTTGACGCATCGACCTTGGAGTTGAGGCCACGTGTAATTTGATCCAAGAGTCACCATTCCATTTGTAACACTATAAATACCCTCACCATGTAACAATTGAAGGCTAATGTAATTCTAAATCCTTGGAGCAATATTATTCTCTCATTCTTGCATCTTTACTACAAGATAGTTATTAATCTTATTTTTATCGATTTGTTCATTATACAATATTGTTCGGGACCCGAACGGAAACGTTTCGTGTCGTTGAGCCCCTTCCATGTTCAAACTTCGGAGCGATCTCAACCGTAGATCTATATTAACGTGTTGGATTTGGCTTATGTTATGCATGAGTGGGCATGACATCTGTTGACAACATTTTTTTGGATCAACAGATTGGCGCCGTTTCTGGGAAACCACACTATAATCACGAGCAACCCCGTGGAAAAAGCTCACTAAGGGAAAAGATTTGGGTATCCTCCTTGAAAGAGGATTTGTTCTTGAAAAAAGAACAAGAGGAAACCCCCAGAGAAAGAAAATTTCTAAGTTTTGAAGTTTGAGCTCAGAAGAGGACGCCCCTTGAGGCATGTAAGGAAGACTGATGATGAAGTCCCAGCAATATCAGCTCCAGCGGCTCAGCGCCAACCCCACCACTATCATAGACGATGTAGAAGAAGGTTAGCAGCCTAGCTCACTAGGGCAATGGCAGCCATGGCAGCTAATATAAGGAGCATTACTAACCAAAGCTTATCAATGCAAGAGCTGTTGATGCATATGCAAAGCTATGGAGGCTGCTCAGCTCCCCCCTATGCACCCTAGGAGCAATACCAACCTGAAGAGATGCAAGGCCAAAGAACTCATCCTCTCAGGCATACTAGAGGGGTAGGGCCTATTGAAAGATGAGTGGGAGTTGACATATCTTCCAACTATGCCTCTGTCGACCCATCGATACCCCATTCAACATGGAGGGTAACTTTCCTCCAGAATATTAACCAGAGCATCGGGCTCAGAGGTCTACCAGCGTACTTGATAGATTGAGCCCAACAAAACTGAGAGATAGGCAGCAGAATGAAGTACAAATGCCTAGGAATAGGCCACAGCCCCCACCTTCTGAGACTTGGCAACCGAAGAAAAGGCAGGAACATGCCCTTCGGGTTGTACCGCTTCGAAATGAGCATCAAATGAGGGAAGAGGAGGCTAGTAACTAAGCAGGACCTTTTGCACCACCACCTAGGTATGAGGCCGAAGCTAATTATGATTTAGATGGCCCTCAGAGATCTTGTGACTTAGACGATGATGATGACAACCTGCCATTTTCATGAGAATTGAGTAATGCCAAGTTTTCGAGCCATTATGTAATGCCTAAGATACTGAATATGATGGGAAGGGCGACCCAGCTAAGCATTTGAGCATGTATAAGACTCACATGAGCTTGAGAGGTGCCACTCCAGCTGTTCACTTAAATCTTAGTGGAGCAGCTGAAATATGGTATAGCAGGCTATCGCCTGGGAGCATTCGAAGTTGGCCAGAGTTTAAAACCACCTTTTTAAAGAGATTTGATGTAAGCAAGGAAGGAGAGGCCCCCATTCAGCGTCTTCGGGACATAAGCCAACAACCTGGTGAAACTTTGAAGATTTTCTTGTCCCGCTTCACAAATGAAATGACATTGTGTTCAAGTAACTGATCGTGAAGTCTAGTCCGCGCTAAGGGGAAGCCTAAATATGAACACTTTATTTTGGAGAGATTACAAAATCAGGATCCAACTACTTATGATGCAACGAGAAATTATTAACGAAGAATTGTTAGACCATGGAAATAGGGCAAGTAGAGGCCTTCAACCCCAAAAGAGACAACGTGGTAGGGGATCAACCTCACACTTGATGGACCATCAATAGAATTAACCCGTCAATGAAGTTGCCCAAGGCTCAATCCAGGCACTTGACACAGCTACTTTGAATGTTGTACCAACATTGACTTGTGAGGATGTACCACCCACCAACACTCAGATAAACCAGCCAATGTAACAGGTCCCTCGTGGGGGACTAGGTAGAGAGAGAGGTTCAGGGCCTTGAAATAGGTCGAACCCTCAAGAATACTGCACCTATCACCACTCATACGTCACAATACCGCGAACTATAGAAATATTTCCTAACATCCCAGGGGGTTGAATTCCCAAAATGACAATCGTGACAATTCTCACCTGAGAAGTAGGCTCCTGCCAAGGCATGACTAGCAGCCTAGGCAAGATGAGGCCCTCCTCGCCATCAGAAGGTATCACCCCAACGGAGGAGAGAACATGAAGATGACATGAATAGGGATGGGAAACAATAAAGAGACTATCAAAACCGAAAGGACAATGCCCCAATTCATGAGATCGATGCTATTTTTGGAGGCCTCTACGTTGGTGGAGAAATAGGGAATTCCCAAAGAAATCATGTCCGGGAAGCAAAGGGTCCTCCACTGACCAGCTACATTGTGGACAACTGTTCCTGAAGGAACCGATTGCCTCCTATTATGTTCACACATAAGGATAAAGTGTTCATTATCCCCATTATGATGCTCTGTTGTGAGGGCCGTGTTGGCTCGGAACGGACTAAAATGAATTTGGTAGATAACTGTAGTTCAAACAACATCCTTTTTGGATTCACTTTTGACAAAATGATCTTAGACCGTAAGTTGACCCCCACCAACACTCTCTTATACGATTTCATAGGAGACAGCATAATCCTGAAAGGCAAGATTACACTTGCCGTGGATATGGGAGAGCCTCATTTATCAACATTGAACTTCATGGAATTCTTAGTAGTTGATCGTAGGTCCGCCTACCAAGGGGTGTTGGGGAGGACCGCCCTGAAAGAACTTGGAGCTATCACTTCTATCCATCACCTGTGCATGAAGTTCTTAACTGATCAGGGAGTGGCGACGGTGAAAGGTGACGAAAGAAGAGCCCAGGAAAGCTATTTGAACGCCGTTAGGAAGGCAGAACTTAAGGACCTGATTATGGTGTTTGGGAATGTGGGCTTAGACATCACCTTGGAGATGTCTGTATGTGATGAACTCGATCCATGAATAATTGAAACTGAATCCTAAACCATCCAATGGAAGAATTAAAAAACTTCCCTGTTGACCCGATGGATCCCGCCAAATTATTGCAGGTGGGCTGGGGCCTAGCTCCAGATTGTAAAGAGAAACTCAAGGAATTTATATGTGAGAATTGTGACCTCTTTGCTTGGAGAAATGAGGACATGGTGGGCATCGACCCTGGGGTTAGCTGCCACCATTTAAAAATTGATCCCAAATTTGCCCTGCATCGACAAAAGATGAGAGCTTTAAACTGATAAAGAATGGCTTCGTCAAAGAGACCCTTTGCCCGAAGTGGTTCTCCAATCCAGTTCTAGTAAAGAAATATAATGGGAAGTGGAGGGTATGCATCAACTTTTCTGACCTTAACAAAGCATGCCCCAACGACAACTTCCCACTCTCGAGGATAGATCAATTGGTGGACTCTATCACCGGACACGAGTCTTTGAGCTTCATGGATGCCTACTCCAGCTACAATTAAATTTTCATGTACCCAGGTGATGAGGAATACACCTCCTTCATTACGGATTAAAGGCTTTATTGTTATAAGATGATGTCTTTCGGGCTAAAGAACGTTGAAGCCACTTACCAGATGCTTGTGAACAAAATGTTTGCCGACCTACTTGGCAACACGATGGAGGTCAATGTAGATGACATGCTTGTAAAAAGCCTGAAGCTTAGTGATCACATAACCCGTCTCAACGACGCATTTCGGGTCTTACGGAAGTACCGCATGAGGCTGAACCTCCTAAAATGTGCATTTGGAGTTGCATCAGGAGAATTCCTGGGGTAGATGGTTAACCATTGGGGCATAGAAGCGAACCTCAAGAAAGTTTAGGCATTGGTTAAGAAGAGTTCCCCTCAGAAACCGAAAAAAGTACAAAGTTTAATTGATTGAGTTGCCGCCTTGAGCCGTTTCATATCAAAGGCTACCGACAAGTGCCCTCCATTCTTTAAGATATTAAAATGAGGAAAGAAGTTTCAATGGACCAAGGAGTGTGAAGAGGCCTTCCAGGGGCTGAAGAAGTACCCAGGACAGGCCCTCTCCTATTGAAACCTAAGTTAGGAGAAGCTCTGTAATTGTACTTGGCCGATTCTGATGAGGCCATAAGTGTTGTCCTCATAAGGAAAGAAGGATAACTGCATCCCAGAAGTTGAGACCTTACTTCCAGGCTCACACCATCCACGTGTTGACTAGTTTTTCGCTTAGATAAGTATTGCAAAAGCCTGATGCCTCTGGGAGATTATTGAAATGGATAATAGAATTGAGTGAATTTGAAATCCTCTTCAAGGCACGAATCACCACTAAGGGCCAGGTCTTAGCAGACTTTATGGCTTAATTTGGCAACGTCCCTGAGATGGACAAGGCAATGGGGCCCCCTCGAGTCTCTTACTTGGAACTTATTTGTGGACGGCTCGTCCGGTGAAACAGGCTCGGGTACAGGTTTAGTGCTGGTGACCCTTGAAGGTATAAGTTGAATAGTGCTGTACGGTTTGGATTTCAGGCCACCAACAATGTAACTGAATATGAGGCCCTACTTGCCAGCTTGAGGCTGGCTAAGGAAATACAAGTGAAGAGGCTACTCGTCAATAGTGACTCTCAACTTATTGCAGGCCAGGTAAATGGTAGCTTCATGGCCTGGAACAAAGCCATGGCCGCCTAGCTCAAATTGGTAATGAACCTACTCCCCTATTTTGCGGCCTAGCTCAAATTGGTAATGAACCTACTCCCCTATTTTGAGAAATTTGAATTGAATCAAATCCCTCGCATAGAAAACGTCCATGCCGATACTTTGTCCAATCTAGCAAGTAGTAATGATTTGAAGTTATTGGCAGCGGTGCCTATAGAGCACCTCTTAAGGCCGTCCACCTTTTTAGAAGAGGTGATGTGGGTAGAAGGAGCCCCAACTTGGATGCAACCTCTCATATCCTATCTCAAGGATCACACTTTGCCAGACAACAAAGAAGAGGCCTACAAGCTAAGAAGAAGGTTCTCCCATTTTGTGTTAGTGGATGATGTTCTTTACAAGCGTAGATTCGCTTTGCTTCTTCTTCAATGTGTAAGAGGAGAAGAAGCCAATTATATACTCTGGTATATCCATGAAGTCGTTTGTGGCAACCACTCTAGAGGATTCGCCTTGGCGAGAAAGGCACTAAGACATGGATACTATTGGCCTACTTTGAAAGATAATGCTTTTCAATTTTTTTGTAAATGTGAAAAGTGTCAACGTTTCTCCCATGTCCAAAGACAACCTTCCTAAGAGCTTACTGCACTGTCTAGCCCTTAGCCCCAAGTAGGGTGTGGACCTCTGCCAAAGGGCAGATGAAGTGCTAATTTTGATATTGTTACAATTGATTACTTCACTAAGTAGGTAGAGGCTGAGCTACTGGCAAAGATCACTGAGGCTAATACTTCCAAATTTTTATGAAAGAATATGAATGTTGGTATAGCATTCCCCACTCAATTGTTTCAAACAATAGGAAACAGTTCGACAACAAGAAGGTGGGGAATCTTTGTGGAGAGCAAGAATTAAAAAACATTTATCTATGCCTCATCATCCCCGGCCAATGGCCAAGTTGAGGTTGTAAACAAAACCATAAAGTACATTCTGAAGAAAAAACTTGACTCAGCCAAGGGAGCCTAGGTGGATGAACTATCCCAAGTACTATAGGCTATTCGAACCATAAGCAGGACTCCAACTGGTGAGACCCCATTTTCAATGACTTACGTTACTGAGGCTATAAGACCGGTAGAGATGGGGCTACCTTCTCCTTGAAGGTTGAGCTTCAACGAGATATCGAACGACGAGCTCAGGAGATGTGAACTTGATTTCCATGAGGAAAAGAAGGATGATTCCCAATTGAAGCTAGCTGTCTACCAAAGGAAAATGACCCAGTATTATAATGCTAAGGTAAAGAAGAGGTCCTTCTGGATAAATGATTTAGTGCTTTGCAGAGTGTTCATGTCCTCAAAAGAGCCAGGGGTAGGTACATTGGGACCAAACTAGGAAGGACCTTACCGTATTGAAAAGGAGATTCGACCTGGTACCTACTGGATCAAAGACTTGGATGGAAAGGTCCAACCACATTTGTGGTATGTTGAACATTTAAGAATGTACTATTAGTGAATATAAGCCATAGCTGGAGGTTGTTTCCAACCTTTGAAAATAAATAAGTGCTTTATCTCAGGAGAGTCTTCAAGCGTGGGCGCCTCGGAGGAGAGGCTGGAGTCCTAAAAGGGACCACTTCATTTGAACTCTAAAGCGTACATCACATGCCGCCCTTTGATGAGGCTGAACGTCAAGGGATAAGCCTTTATTTGGATGAATCATCCTCTAAGTAGGGAAGTGTAGGCTCCTCAGAGAAAAGGCTAGAGTCCCAAAAGGGACCACCTCGTTTGAACTTCGAGGCGTACATCACATGCCTACCTTTGACGAAGCTAAACATCTGGGGAGAAGACTTTACTTGGATGAACCATCCTCCAAGTAAGGAAGCATGGGCACCTCGGAGGAGAGGCTGAAGTCCCAAAAGAGGACCACCTTATTTTAACTTCGAGGAATAGATTATATGCCTCCCTTTGATGAGGCTGAACGCCAAGGGAGAAACTAAATCTTTAAATGTACCAAGGTGATAGAGCCTCAGAATAAAGAAATGTAAAAGTATTCGATCAGGCTGGTTGTCAAATTACAGTTAAGTCGTTCAAGTTGAAACCTCTAAGTTTAGTCAGTTCATTCAAAACTCAAAGCTTAACCAATTCAAAGCAGCTCAAATAAAGGCAGGCTCAGAATTGAGACCTATTTAGCTATTAGAGTTCATTTCAGTTGAGGTTCAGATTACAATTTAGTGCAGTTCGTCAGGGTATACTGTTGAGACCCATTTACTTAGAAAAAAACAACAAAATATAAACAGTGAAGGATGAAATTTTTCATTCATTAAATATAGATGTAATTACATAATGAGGCATGAGGCAATACAAAATATTTTAACAAATTCGAGCTAGGGGTGGGGGAGCCTCAGTTGATGGAGGATGTGGTACTTCTGCATGAGCATCTTTGGGCTCAACTTCTATCACTTCACCTTCCTCAACTGGGGTTTGAGCAAACTCTTCTTCAATGAATCCTGCTTTAAGTTTAGAGGCATCCAATTCTGGGTAAAGTTCCTCAACCCTCTCAACAACTTCATTGTAAGCGACTCTCTTCCACTAGAGGACGAAGCGCCAATACTCTTCAGTGAGATGGAAGTTGGCAATGTAATTTTTACTGCGATGTCGCCCGCCTCGAGAACGTCAGTCTCATACTTTTTCACTTCCTTCCCATACAACCTTATATGTTTATCCATGAAATCGTTGGAGTCCTTGCACCCAGCCAGCTCGAGATTTATCTTCTCAAGTGCCTCTGCAGTTAACTTCTGGTAATTATTAGAAATTTCAACTTTCATGGTTAAGGCAACCACCTCGCATTGAGACTCATGAACCTCCTTCTTGAGAGCCTCGATCTCGATCAAAGCAGAAGCTTGCTTAGCTTCATCTTCTACTTTTTGGGCCCTTAGTTTAGTTCCCTCCGCCTTCTGCTTCTTCAGTTCTGCCTTAACAGCATTCAGCTTTTCGAACGAGGCTATGTTCCCAAAACCCTAGCACTTTGGCTCACTAAAGTTGTAGTGAGGTCCACTGCATCGCAGGTAGCCACATAGTTTTGCCACCCTCGTTCCAAAACTTATTGAAGACATCAGTGGCGCTTCTCACCTCATGTGGCAGCATTTCAATCACAGCAGGGGCTATCTTATCATCTCTGCCTCCCAGGAAGTTCCCAGACTTCTCTGGGGTCCTCTAAACTTGGGCTTTTTTAGTGGCCTCAGATGCTGATAGCTTATCTTTCTTCGCTTTCTCATTGGCCTTTTGAGTCTATGTACCCTTCCCATGATGGGACGTTGAAGTCCCAAAACTTGTAAAAGATCCACTTGTGTAGACTAATTTTCTTTTCTTATGGGTCTCTTCTGCCACCCCTTTGCCCTTATTAGTAACTGGCTAACCCTCATTGGGAGCCTCTTTAGGGGCCTCCTCCCCAGCTCCTTTTTATCTTTACTGAGGCATTTGAGTTTCGCTTTCACCTGCTTCTCCACAGATGAGGAAGGCTTTGGAGCCTTGGCGCCAGTAGTGGCAGCTGCCTTCATGATACTGGCCATATCTAGCAGGGCATATTCCTTCTTGGCAAATTTATCTACAAGCGTCAAGAAAAAAATTAGAAATTGCTGAGCAATGTAAAACTAATCTAAGTACAATAGCCTCTTACCCTTGGGGCTATCAGTCTGAAGTCCATGAAGTACTGATGTCTTTCCAGGAGATAAGCAAAGCTTTGGAGATCATTTGTAAATGTCTTCAATAACTTCCCACTCAGCCTCGGTTAGCTCGTATCTGGAGCTAGAATCTGCAGATAAACAAGTAAAGAAGTTAATACCAAGAAAATAAACAGAGGCACTCACAAGCTTCATTGTACTGGGTTGGCACAGTACAGGCTGGGACATCATCTCCCTCAACCATCTGCCACATGCCCCTCACCCAAAATTAGGACTCCTTCCACCCTTTTATGGAGGTGAGGAGCCCAACTACGAAGGGAGCACGTGATCTACCACCCATGAGAGTCGTCTTTTCCTACGACCCTAGCATGGAAAATTGTTTCGAAGACATGCGGAGGCATGTTCTCATCTAGGGAGACCTCCTTCCAAAGGAAGTATGTCCCAACTACTTGGCTCCACCCATTTGGAAAACTTTGGGTGGGGGACAATATAAAGGTCTTCAGCATTGCTCTAAAGAAGAGGTGCAGAGGCAAACACACACCTGCTTTAAGCAAGTATTCACTAAAAACCATAAAGCCTAGCCTCGGAAAATAGGCTCGTTCGTGGGGCTCAGAATCTATGAGCTCATACAGTAGGTCTACCTAAATTCAGATAATTTGGAAGAAGTTATGGAAGATGGAATTTTTGATGTCCCTAATCCACTTCGTAATCTATAGGCTCCCCAGTCATACTATACCACTCGCTCGAGGCCCCCGACACAAACTCCTCCCCATACCTGGCTACTATAATAGCCATTGAAGCTTCGACAGTTATGATAATTGAAAAGGAAGATGAAAAGGCTACAAAAATATTAATAAAAGTTGGGAAATCCCTTTTCTTCAAGGAAATACCTAAATAGATGAAAACTCAGAAGACTCGATGGAGGAAAACTCTCTGGAAGCACGAAAACTTGGGAGGATTTAATGAATGTATCACAAAGGTAAAGTATTGAAATTGCAAGATTTTATCTTTTATACAAGGGAGAGATTTAATGTCGGCCATTGGATCGAGGCCTAATTGATCAAAGGCATCCAAATTCCAACCGATCTGAGCTGTAGAATTCAAACAGTTTATATTTTCAACGCCTCAGATCAATGCATATGTTTCACACACAGGACTCGGCGCATAACTGGTTTCCCCAAATCACGCATGTTAATAATTGGCCATCATTATGCATTCAATGCAAATGGTCGTACACGTATTAGAAGACATTTTGATGCAGCCGAACCACCTTGGAAACTTGTGAAACCGTCAAATCACATGCACCAATATACATGACCATTAATTTACAATTCACCTCCATCATTGAGTCCCATAGCCTCAATATTGAGTCATCCCTTCTAGAGGCTCTGCTACAAACGAATCTCAAAAGGATTTCAGTCTCGGCCAGTTCAATTACGAAATCGCCTTTGATTCAACAAGGATTTCGGCCTCGGCCAATTCAATTACAAACTCGCCTCTACTTCAAAAGGATTTTAGCTTCGACCAGTTCAATTACGAATATGCCTCTGATTCAACAGAGATTTCAGGCTCGGCCAGTTCAATTACGAACTCGCCTCTGCTTCAAAAGGATTTCAGTGTCGACCAGTTCAATTACGAACTCGCCTCTACTACAAAAGGATCTCAAGCTCGACCAGTTCATTCACGAACTAGCCAATGCTTTAAAAAGAACTTCATTACCCTTGTACATTAACCTAGGTTGTTCGACAACGACATGCCACAAATGTTTCTGTTACAAAGTAAGCAAAGCTCAAACAACTTATTAAATTCCACACACAGTATGAATATCTATGCGTGGACTTTTGGGACTAATATCACCACAAATTTCAAACTTTTTTAACTTTATTATTAAGTCCACGCATGACATAAATAATCACACGTGGACTTGGGGGACTATTATTATGACTCATAAATAGGAGCGCCATGTGACACCATATCGGGCAGTGAGACCAGCCCAATTGAACCAGGATGCATTTTGCTGTCCTCTGATGTGTCAACCGAGGCTCAGTGCTAGCTTGAAACCCATTATTCGAAGCCATTGTTGTAGCCCAGGCCCTACTTTTTTCGAGGTACCATGGATCTGAGGCTCCTTAGCTGGTGATAGCCCACGTGCACAGATTTGCTAATGATGAAAATCTTGTTACGAATGATTGATGTGACCTTTGAGAAAAGTATATTTGTGTCTTGTCTTGTCAAATGTGTGAGCATTTAATGCTTTGTAAGACCAGAAGGTCAATGTGGTGATAGCTAGGACTTGACGCCTTGGCCTTGGAGATGAGGCCACGTGTAATTTGATCCAAGGGTCACCATTCCATTTGTAACCTTATAAATACTCCCATCATGTAACAATTGAAGCCTAATGCAATTCTAAATACTTGGAGCAATATTATCTCTCATTCTTGCATCGTTACTACAATACGATTACAAATCTTGTTCTTATCAATTTGTTCATTATATAATATTGTTCCATAAATCTCGTCGGGACCAGAACGAAAATGTCTCGTGTCGTTAAACACTTCCCATATTCAAACTTCGGAGCGATCTCAACCGTAGATCTATATGAACGTGTCGGGTTTGGCTTACATATGCACGAGTGGGCCCTGCATCTGTTGGCAACATTTTTTTAGGTCAGCAATTGGTATTTATAAAGTAAAAAATATAATAGAAAGTAAAATCTAATCTTCAAATGTGTCCAAAAAAATGTGATAGGTTGATCACATTTATAAATATACCCACGAGCATAGATTTATAAATGAGAACAATATTAAATTTATTAGAAACTCAATATTATATAATGAAATTTAATTTATTGTTTTCCACATAGAATTTGAATGAATTAAAATAGTAGAGGAACGTTGATTCATGAGATAAATATTTTTTAAAATTAATTTCAAAACAACGTTTTTAGTTATAATGTGTGAAACATAAAGCACTTTGTTTTATAACTTGTTAAACATATTTTCTTCTTCTATGCAATGTAAATCCGATTGCTCCAATTTAAATTTTATTGTACCTCTTTGTTAAATATTTCTTGTGTAGAGATGAGGATTCTCCAATATCCCATGTATGTGTCGTGGTGGAAAACATATTCAAAATAGTTTCTCGTTGTGTGTCAAATATCTTTTTACTAGCTACATGTTTGATAGCCATCTCAAATTGTATGAAATCAAACATTGCTTTCAATTACTTCAAAATAATTTTAATTATTTCAATTTTACATTTGATACAAATATATCTTCATTACAAGAAGAATTATATAGCTGTGTAATTTGTACTCTGATTAGAACTACATAAATTAAAATTTTGAGTTCAAAATATATGAGTACCAATATGTTTGGATCACCCATGTAGGATGAGGGGCTGACTTCTTCAATATATTTCAATGGGAGAATACACAGCAATATCAATATTCGATATTATCACGTACAACAAGAAATTTGTTCACAGCACCTACGACTTTATTAGTACTTTTGAATAAATTGTGTATTGTGGAAGATCATAAGTTAGACCGAGATGCATAAAATGGTCTAGGCCATATTATAATTTGAATAGAAATACGTGTTTGTATCCCCAATTATTTCAAGAAGAACAATGAAGGTGTCCTGGCATCTTTTCAGATATGAAATTATAGATTGCAAAGACAGAATTGTAATTATATTTTAAATTTTAATCATTTTTGTATTGTATTGTATTGTATTAATTTAGTTAGAAATATTTATTCTTGTACAGTTTTAACTCTACCTACGTATTGTTTTCGGTTCCATGCCATGATAAATAAGGAAGGTTTTTACAAATTTAGCTCCCGTTTGTTTCCCATTAAAAATCTCATTCTCATTCTTCTACTCATTTTCAACCACACGTTCTTCAATAAAATAATATTTTCCATCACATCAATAACTTTTCCTTCTTTTTCAACCACACATTCTCCATCAATCTACTAATCCAGAATACATCATTCCAAAATAATGTGGCTCAAACACACC
>CAIGRL010249181.1:0-15877 GCA_903798325.1 Fraxinus xanthoxyloides
TTTTATTTTTGACATTCAAGGCACGTTTTTAATTATTGAATGATTGAAATGTATTTAATTTTCCCTACAATTACTTGATCAATAATTGTATGAATATTGTCACTTGTTTTACCCTCGAGAGATGGAAAATAAGTTGGACGTGGTGTCAGTTGTCGTAGAGTCCGATATGGGATAGAAATATACCGCTATATTTTATGTGATCTTTAAGTATTCAAAAATCCATTAATGCATTTTTATATGTTCGTATCCATCATAAAAATATAGCTGGGTTACATGTACAAATATGTTTAATTCTACTCGAGAGAGATTGTTAAACAAATTGGGAATATGATATTCATAATTAAATCATGTTGTCAAATTAAAAAGTTTGAGTTAAAGAAGATTAAAATAACGGGGATTCAGAATCCTAGTACGTTTTTCGTCATCATATTTTTACAACACTTGCATTAAATTTTAATCTTGCTACTTTTATTAATTTTCGTCTTGTTTTTATATGTAGATTAATTAATTTATAGAAAAAATCATAAATTTCAATCGTTTCGGTTAAGGTAAAAAATTGAACTAATCAATTTTCGTGGGAACGATACTCGGACTCAAAAAGTCCACTTTATTACTTGTCAACGATCCGTACACTTGCAGTGATTTTAATAAAACATATTTTCGTGAACAAGCTTTGTATGTAAAGCTACTTGATTACTCTATTTTAATAGTTTTTGGTTCTGCTTGCTTTGTTTTTCTTCCACCTCGTGAGCATACCAAACTTACATCCTACTTTCATTTCTATTGTTTTCTTGGTTATGGAATCGAACATTAATGTCATAGATGTTATAATACCATAATTGAACGTCTTCAAAACTCCATACTTTTGTAGTTTTGGAAACATAAGTTCTTCACTAGTCTATTTGAATTTCCAACAAACACTTCTTATTCTTGTGTTTTCACTGACTTTATTGTAGATCTTTTCACATATTCTCATTTTAATGCAGGTAATGTAAGCTCATTATTATATCATCCAAAAACTGTTCCTAATACATCTGAGCTGTTCGATGATTTTGTCACCAAATATATTCCTCTCAAGGCTTCATCCATTTTAGATTTTGTCGTTCTAGTAGGGTAAGAGGTCTTCCTACTGATCTTCATAATTTTTATTTAGTTTCTGCTATTGCCACTTTTCATGAGCCCCGCAATTATTGTGAATCTTATTGTGACCTTATTTGGCAGCAAGCTACATCCGAGGAGCTTGCTTCTCTTCACAAGATTGATACTTGAGATCTGGTTGATCTTCATCCTAGAAAAGACTGTAGTTGAGAACGAATGGGTGTACAAGAGGAAAACTAACTTTGCTGGCTATGGAGTGCAGAATAGAGCATGTCCTTTTGGCCAAAGGTTTTATCTAAGAGTCTAGAATTGATTATGAGGAGACCTTTGTCCCTATTGCTCTCATTACCTTTGTTTTCTCCCTTTTGTCTATGGTTTCTTCACGATAATGGTCTTTGTTTCAAATAGATATGAAGAATGCCTTTTTTTGTTGAAACCCGCAGCCGCTACCCTTGAGTACGTACTAGGTAAATCTTGCTCTATGTGCAATAGCCTGCAAACCACACAGGAAAGATAAACCGCACTAGGCAAGTCCGGTGCGACGGGCTGATGGAGGAATTGTTGGCAGGGGATTCAAACTTGTGACCTTATGAAGAATGCCTTTTTGTATGGTGAATTGGTTGAGAATGTGATGAATTAAGTGTGACACTTTTGTTGTCTTCTATATGGTCACACGTTTCTTTTGTTATTGGACTAGCACTTGTTTTTGTAATTTGTTAAGCTAGTTTGGTCCTACTACTAGTTGATGTATTTGACAAGTATGGTGTAGTGGTAGTTGGTAGAATAGTGGATAGAACATCATTTTATTTTGCATCATGTATGACTATAAGTATGGAAGTCGTGTACTTCAAAATTAGTGGAATCAATTCAATTAGATTTCCTTCCTCTTTGTCTTCGAAGTTCTAACAAAATGTCTATATGCAGTCCCCTGTAGTGTATCCTCATCCTCCTATTAAGGTCTGTCTTCTTCTAAGAGTATTATATGGGTCTAAGCAGGCTCCCCATGCTTGGTTTTCCAAATTCAGCTCCACTATCTTACAACTTTGGTTTACTNATATCATTTTATTTTGCATCATGTATGACTATAAGTATGGAAGTCGTGTACTTCAAAATTAGTGGAATCAATTCAATTAGATTTCCTTCCTCTTTGTCTTCGAAGTTCTAACAAAATGTCTATATGCAGTCCCCTGTAGTGTATCCTCATCCTCCTATTAAGGTCTGTCTTCTTCTAAGAGTATTATATGGGTCTAAGCAGGCTCCCCATGCTTGGTTTTCCAAATTCAGCTCCACTATCTTACAACTTTGGTTTACTTCTAGACCTTGAGATTCTGCTCTTTTTACTCATCATACTAATGTGGTATCACCATTTTGTTTCTTTATGTTAATAACATGATTATTGCTGGTGATAATACTTATCGCATTGCTGAGGCTAAGTAGTTCTTGAGTTGAGATGAAGGATCTTGGCTTTCTCATTTACTTTCTCGTGCTTGAGGTGTCTTCAACCCCTATTGGCTACTACTTGACCCAACCCAAGTATGCCTATGATCTTCTATTTCGTATTGGCCTCACTGATTGTATTATGAATGATAGCTCCCTTGAGAGCAACACCAAGCTTCATATTACTAATAATGGGGTTCTTCCAGATGCTATTATTTACTGTCAACTAGTTGGGAGTCTCATTTATCTTAGTGTCTTATCAGCCATTTTATGTCATCTCCATGTTCTTGTCACTATGCCCCTGTTTATTTTTATTTTTTGTCAATTTTTGGCTATGTGAAAGAACCTTGTTTCTTTGACTTCATTTTTCGTCTCATTCATTCTTGCAGTTTGCAGTTGCAAGCTTACTTTGATGCTGATTCGAAAGCCAGGGCAGGTGACCCTTACTCTTCTATTAAGTTGCTCTCTTATCTCGTGATGAAGCAAGAAGCACAATGTTGTTGCTCGTTCTACTTTTGAGGCTGAGTATCAAGTTCTTGTTGATACTACCTCTGAGCTTCTTTTGTTTCATTGACTTCTACACGATATGGGTATTCCCCAACACCCCTCTTTATTGTGACAATCATAGTGCTATCTAGATTGCTTGCAATGATATCTTCCATGAGAGCAAAAAACATATTAAGACCAATTGCCATTTTGTGCGGCACCATCTCCACGACAATCTTAGTCTTGTTCCCATTCCTTCAACTGACAAGTTAGCAAATTTCTTCACGAAGGCTCATCCATCTGTGATCACAATGATTTGGTTTACAAACACCAGTTGTCATCTCCAATACCACTTCGAGTTTGCGGGGGATGTTAGTATATAGGCAATCAACCTAAATCGTATCACCTAAATTAGATTGATTGCATATCGCTTGATTAATATTTTAATTTAATTGAGTTTGATTGATTAATGTTAGTATATATGCAATCAACTTAAATCATATCATCTTAAATAAGGTTGATTATATATCCCTTGATTTGTGCATATTTGTAATTGAGAGTAATTATCATTGAGGCTTTACCTGGGATGTTTGTTTCCTTTCACTATAAAAAGGATTGCCCTTTGAATGGTTCAATTAACATCATAATACAAAATTCCTTTCTATGAATTCTCTATTTTTCTTAATTTCAACAATTGTTATTCAGCGTGGGCAATTTTATTACAAAGGATTCACTGCAAAGTCAACATTTAGAAAAAAAAAGGAAAGAAAAAAAGAGAAGGGGGACAAAAGTTGGGGTCTGTCATAGACGTTAAATATTCAATACTTCAAAATTTTTATTTGAATGTTAGAAACGAATTATTAAGAGGGATAAAGAAATCTGAGTTAATATATGCTCATTCATTCATTTATTTATCTTTTTAAAAGTTGAGTTTCATTACAAGAAATCAGGAATCAAATTCATTATAGAATCCCTTTTTTTTTTTTTTTTAAAATCAGATTTCATGCCGCTACTATGACTCCACTATAGTTTAGGAATTAAAAGTGTAAGTTTTCAAATTTATTTGGTAAAATGCATGGTTAGTATAAATAAAGACTCAGTGTTACCCATTTATAAAAATTTGATGAAAATTTTACTTTGCACGTACTAGGACTTTTCAAATCCTAAATTTAAATGAACATGTCCCTGCCACCATTTGAAAATTGATCCTAAGGTTGCCCTACATAGACAGAAAAGAAGAACTCTAAACCCGAAGTGATATGAGGTACTGAAGGCTGAGGTACAGAAATTAATCAAGAACGGCTCCATCAGGGAGGCCCTATATTCGAAGTAGGTCTTCAACCCGATCTTGGTGAAAAAACAAAAAGGAAAATGGAGGGTTTGCTTTGACTTCTCTGACCTCAACAAGGCATGTCCTAAAGAAAGCTTTCCCCTCTCCAGGAAAGACCAGCTGGTGGACTATACCGACAAGCATGAACCATTGAGCTTTATGGATACCTACTCCGGCTATAACCAAATTTCCATGTACCTGTGAGATGAGGAGAACACCTCATTCATCACGGATATAGGACTCTATTGCTATAAAATGATGCCTTTTGGATTAAAGAATGCCGAGCCACGTATTAGAGACTCGTCCATAAAATGTTCGACGATCTACTCAGCAACACGATAGAGGTCTATGTCGATGACATGCTTATCAAGAGTTTAAAGGTGAGTGACCATATAATCCACCTCAACGACGTCTTTCAAATCTTGCGAAGGCACCATATGAGGTTAAAACCCCTTAAATGTACGTTCAAAGTCTCATCAGGCAAATTCTTGGGGTACATGGTCAACTGAAGGGGATATAGGGGCAAGCCTCAAGAAAAAAGGGGCACTGATGGAGATGAGATCTCCTCAAAAACTGAAAGAAGTGCAAAGTTTCATTGGTCATGTGGCTGTTTTAAGTCGCTTCATCTCAAAGGCCACCGACAAATGCCTCCCCTTCTTTAAGGTCCTGATGGGGAAGGGGGGAGTTTCAATAGACCAAAGAGTGTGAAAAGACATTCCAGGAACTAAAAAAGCACCTAGGGCAGGCCCCTTCCTCTCGAACCCCAAGTTGGGAAAATCTCTACAACTTTGCTTGACTGTCTCCAAAGAGGCCATTAACGCTGTGCTTACCATGGAAGAGGTCTCAACCCAGCTACCAATTTTTACATTAGCAAGGTATTGATATGAAAAAATTAACTTTAGCATTGACCCCTCCATCCCGAAGTTGATGCCCTACTTTCAAGCCCACACCATTCATGTGCTGACAAACTTTCCACTCAGATAGGTGTTTCAAAAACTTGATACATCGAGAAGATTGTTAAAATGGACAGTAGAATTGAGCAAGTTTGAAGTCCTCTTAAAGGCGAGAACCGCCATCAAGGGCCAGGCCCTAGTAGACTTCGTGACAGAATTTACCAATGTTCTCGAAGTGGATGAAACGATGGATCCTACCGAGCCCCCACGTGAACTTATTAGTGGATGGGTCAGCTGGAGACATAGGTTTAGGGGCACGAATGGTATTAGTGAGCCCCAAGGGCCACAAGTTGAATTGTGTAGTACGTTTCAGGTTTAAGGCCACCAATAATGCAGCCGAGTACGTGACATTGCTTGCCGGCCTTAGGCTAGCTAGGGAAATGCAAGTGAGGAGATTGCTCATTAACAGTGACTCCCAACTAATTGTTGGCCAGGTTAATGACAATTTCGCAGCTAAGGACAAAGCCATGGCTACCTACCTCAAACTGGTGAAGGACCTGCTCCCAACTTTTGAGAAGTTTGAGCTATGTCAGATCCGGTGTTTTGAAAATACCCACACCGACACTTTGTCAAAGCTGGCGAGTAGCAAGGGTTCTGAGTTATTGACGATAGTACCAATTGAGCACCTCCAAAAGCCCTCTATCTCTGTAGAGAAAGTGATGTAGGGTGGAAGGGACCCCAACATGGATGCAACCCCTCATAGCTTATCTTAAAGATTAGACTTTGCCCGATAACAAGGAAGATGCTTACAAGCTAAGGAGGAGGTCTGCCCATTTTGTGCTGATGGACAATATTCTGTATAAACGAAGGTTCTCGTCTCTCCTCCTTCGATGTGTAGGGGAGGAGGTAGCTAGGTACTCCGCAAAATTCACGAAAGTGTTTGTAGCAATCACTCGAGAGGACTTACATTGGCACGAAAAGTACTGAGTCAGCAATATTATTGGCCCACTTTGAAAAGGATGCCGTTCAATTTGCACGAAAGTACGACAAATGCCAACATTTCCCTCATGTTCAAAGATAACCATCCCAGGAGCTAACTACTGTATCCAGCCCTTGGCCATTCAGCAAATATGGTGTGGACCTCATAGGTCCCCTGCCTAAGGGAAGAGAAAGTGTAAGTTTTGCTATTTTTGCAATTGATTATTTCACGAAGTGGGTAGAAGCTGAACTTTTGGCAAAGATTACCGAAGCCAATACTTCCAAGTTCTTATGGAAGAACATCATATGCTAATTTGGGATTCCACACTCAATTGTCTCGGATAATGGAAAACAGTTTGACCACAAAAAGGTGAGAGACCTTTGTGAGGAGCTGGGAATTAGGAAACATTTTTCTACTCCCCATCACCCCAAGCTAACGGCCAAGTCGAGGCTGTGAATAAAACTATAAAGTACACTTTGAAAAGAAAGCCCGACACAACTAAATGAGCTTAGGTAGATGAGTTGCCAAAGGTTCTATGGGCAATTCAAACTATAAGTAGGACTCCAACCGGTGAAACTCATTTCTCAATGACCTACGGTGCCGAAGCCATGAGCCCTGTAGAGGTGGGATTACCTTTTCCACGAAGGTCGCATTTCAGTGATATCGAATGATGAGCTTAGAAAGTGTGAGCTTGACTTCCTTGAAGTAAGAAGCGATGACTCCCAATTGAGATTGGCAACATATCAAAAGAAGATGACTCGATATTATAATGCTAAAGTGAAGAATAGTATTTTTGATAAATATCTTGGTGCTTCGGACATTGTTCTTGTCCTCCAAAGAGCCAGGGGTAGGAACCTTGGGGCCTAATTGGGAATGACCGTACTGTATCAAAGAAAAGATCTGACTTGGCACCTATTAGATCAAATACATGGATGTAAAGGTTCAGCTCCATTCATGGAATGTTGACCATTTGAGAATGTATTATCAATGAATGTAATCCGTAGCCGGAAGCTTTTACCCAGCCTTTGCAAACTAATAAATGTTTTGTCTCAAGGAAAAGTTTCGGTGAATAAGAGTAGGCACCTTGGAAGAGAGGATCAGATCCCCAAAGGAATCACCTAGTTTGCATTATGAGGCGCACATCACATGCCTCACCTTGACGAAGCTGAACATCAAGGAAAAACCTATATATGGATGAATCATCCACCATGTAAGGAAGCATGGGCACCTTGGAAGAGATTATCGATCCCCAAAGGGATCACCTCATTTGTACTTTGAGACGTACATCACCTGCCTCACCTTAACGAAGTTGAACATCAGGGAGAAGCCTTACATGGACGAACCATCCACCATGTAAGGAAACGTGAGCACCTTGGAAGACTAGATCAGATCCCTAAAGGGATCTCCTTGTTTGCACTCCGAGGCCTGCATCATATGCCTTACCTTGACGAAACTGAACATCAAGAGAGAAGCCTTTACATGGATGAACCATCCACAATGTAAGGAAATGTGGGTAACTTAGAGGAGAAGATAAGATCCCCAAAGGAACCGACTTGTTTGAACTCCAAGGTACACATCACAAGTCTTCCTTGACGAAGGTGAATGTCATTGGAGAACATAAAAAAACATAGACTTAAAACCCTTTAATTGGGTTATCCAATTATGAAGTGAGTTCATTCAAATCACAACTAGGTTAAAATCCTTTAGTCAAGTTATCGAAGTACGATGAAGTTATTCAATTAAAATCATTGATGTGTAGACATTTAATTGTTACTTGAACGGCTCGTTCTGGCTATTTAAATGTTTGTCGAGATCTTCTTACTTGGACGAAAAATAGTAAAATGAAAAGGAAATAGTACAAGACTTATAAAAAAATCCCATTCATTAAGTAAAAGTTAATTACACTTGGAGGCCAGAGGCACTACAAGATATCAAAATGACATAAGCTACTGTTGAGGTGGGTGGGGACCAATACCTCCATGGTAGGTGCTTCAGTTGCTGCTTGATTTGGAGCTTCTTCAGCAGGAACTTCATCTTCAGCAAGGGTCTGAGGCACCTCATCCGTGAACTCCACCCTTAGCTCAGATGCGTCAAGTTCTGGGTAAAGCTCCTCAACCTTTTCTACCACCTCAAATTAAGCGAACCTTCTCCAATAGATGGTGAACCACTTGTATTCCTTAGTCAAGTAGAAATTGGTAATGTAGTTCTTCACTGCCACTTTACCAGCGTCGCATCTCTACAACAAGAAAGCTCAAGGTTCGTCTTCTCTAGAGCTTCGACCATGAGCTTCTAGTGATTATTTGAGGTCTCGACTTTCTTCGTTAAAGAAGCTACTTCTCATTGAGACTCGTAGATTTATTTTTTCAAAGCTTTTATCTCAGCTAAAGCAGAAGTCAGCTTCACTTCGTCCTCAGCTCGCTGGGCCCTCATTGACTCAGCCTCAGAATTTGTTTTCTTTATTTCCTCTTTGACATTAGCAAGCTTGTCCACCTAGGCCTTATTCCTTCTCTGAATGTTAGCTAACACTTATTGACATTCTAAGGCCACTCCAAAGGCTTTGGCACTTTGACTCACGAGTGCCGCAGTAAGGTCCACCGCATTACATGTGGATATATACATCTGCCATCACTCATCCAAAATTTATTGAAGTTCTCCATGGCGTTGTGGATTTTCAGTGGTAGCATCTTAACGACTATAGGAGAGATCTTGTCATCTCGCCCCGCCAGAAAACTCCAAGATTTGCCTGAGGTCCTCTCTTTTTGCAGCCTCTGAGGCTGACGCTTTCTCCTTTTCAGCCTTTTCATTGACTTTCCGAACTTTCTCCACCTTCACCACTTTTATTGCGGACTCTATGAGCTTCGGAGATGGGGTATCTTTCTTGGAGTGGGATAATGTGGTCCTAAACTTTACTGGGGCCCCACCGCTATGCACCAACTCCATTTCTTCTTAGGCTTCTCCTCAATTTTCTCCTTACCCTTATCACTTCGCTCAGCAGGGGCTTTACTTGACTCCTCTCCCTCAGCATACTTCTTGCTCAGATTCTCCAGTTTACTCCTCACATGCCTAGCATCAGAGAATGAGGGCTTTAGGGCCTTGGAACCAGTTGGAACTATGGCCTTTCAAATGGTGGTCATATCTGGAGTGGGGTATTTCCTCTTTGATATTTTATCTGTAGATACCAAAAAAAAAAGGATTAGAGACCAACAAAAAAATGTCTTCGATAAAATATCTATAAACCTATGAAGAAGACTTATACCCTTGGAGGCCATCAATCCAAAATCTATAAAGTATCTGCTTCGATTGATAAGGTGGTCAAAGCACCGAAGCCTCTGGGATCGTTTATAAATGTTTTCAATTATGTTCCACTCCGCCTCGTGGAGTTCATAGCGCGAACCAAAATCTACGAAAATGGAGCTATCAGCATAAGGCACAATCAGAAAATTAAAATAGTGTAAAGCGAGGCACTCATATGCTTCATAGTACTGGGTCGGTACTGTATAGGTTGGGACAGTATCCCCCTCTACCATTTGTCATCAACCCTTAACCCAAAACCAGGATTCCATCCAACCCTTGATGGAGGAAATAAGTCCCACTACGAAGGGAGCATGAGCTCCCAGGTAGTAAGGTAGTACCACCCCTTGGAGTTATCTTTCCCTACCACGCGGGCTTGGAAGGAAGTTTAGAGAACATGCAGGGTCATGTCCTCGCCTAAGGACACCTCCTTCCAAAGGAAGTAGGCCCAACTAGTTGACTTCACCAATTTGATAAAATTTGGGTAAGAGACAACATGAAGGTCCTTAGCATTGCCCTAAAGAAGGGCTACAGATGCAAATGCATTCCTACTTTAAGCAAGAATTCACTATCTGCCACACAACTTGGCCTCAAAAAGCAGACACGTTCGTGGGCTTTGGGAACTAGCATTTCAACATAGTGGGGAATACAATATTTTACCTAAGTTCAGATAGTTTTGCGTAGGTCATGCATGAAGGAATCTTGGCAGCCCCTCAACCTGCCTCGTAGTCTATGGGTTCTTCACTCATCGTATACCACTTTTCTGGCCCCCAGACATTCTCTTTCCAAAACCTAGCTACAGTAACTGCCCTTGAAGCCTCGGAATCCATTTAAAATCGTAGGGAAGTAATGAAAAATTACAGAAATTGATGAGAGATTGTAAAGAAGATTTTACAAGAAAATACCTAGGATGAAATAGAATCTAGGGACGCTCGTCAGAGAACAAGAAGATGCAGAAGATTTTTGAAGGTTGGAATACTTCAGAGAATTCGAACGATATTGCAAAGTAAAAGTTCTAAAATGACATAAGTCTTGCTTTTTATATGAAAAGAGAAATAATCCTAGACGTTGTATCTAGGCCCATTGAATCCGAACAGCCCAATGTTGTGCCACATCTGAGCCGTAGAATTCAGACGGTTTGTTCCACCGACGCCTTAGATTGATTCGTGATTGTCACGTGTTTGCCTTGGTGCGTTAGCATTCGTCGCAGAAATGTGTGGCCATCATTGTGCATTTAATTTAATTGCCATACGTGTATTGGAAGTTGAATCACTTCAGCTATCTTGCCTTGGTAACGCATGAAACTATAAAATCATATGCACCAATATCAAGGTCAATCAATTTATTAAATCAGACTAGGCAGTTCAGCATTTCTCTGCCTTAGCTTCAAAATAATTTTAGCTATACTCTAAGTAAATCAATCTCGACAATTCAGCATTTCTCTGCCCTAGGTTCAAAATAAGTTCAAAACTGTCTTCAAATCAACTCAGCCTCAGTAGCCTGGTGTTCTGTGTTGCAAAGTGAGCCAGTTCTAAATCGACTATTAATTCCATGCACAGTAAAAATATCTCTATTTGGACTTGGGGGACTGGGTGATGAACCAGAAATTTTAAAATTTTTTATTTACTGAAAGTCCATGCATGATAAAAATAACCACACATGGACTTGGGAACTATTGTTATGACTTGCTACTGGCATCTCCACGTGGCCGAACTGGTTAAGTCATGGACCCATTCCTACCGAATTGCCAGCCATAGAAGACGAGGCCCTGAGGTTATTTTCGAGGCTCTCCAAAGTGGATATGTCGAAGCGGTATAGGTCCGAGGCTCCACCAGCTAGTGAAGAGCATTAAATGTTTAATGAAGCTAGGAGAGTCAACATGATAGCTAGAATTTGATGCCTCAACTGGGGAGATGAGACCACGTGTAATTTCATCTAAGGGTCACCGTTCCGTTTGTAACACTATAAATACCCCCAACATGTAACAATTGAGGGCTAATGCAACTTTAAATACTTGAAGCAATCTATTTTACTCTCGGATACTCATTTATCAACTTCATAACAAGTTCACAGCGATTGGTTCTTATTAAACAATCGTGTCCTGGATATCTCGTCGGAACTAGAACGGAAATGTCTCGTGTCGTTGAGCTCCTCCCACGTCCAATTATAGGGTGATCTTGACCGCTAATTTGTCGTTACGTGTTGGATCTAGCTCACGCATGCACGAGTGGGCCGGCATCTACTGAGTTCATTTTTAGGGGTCAACAAATTGTTTCTACAATAATTAAGAGTCATGTTATGATCAAAATAAACCCCCACCCCCTCGAGATATATGTGTTTTTATTCAACGAAATCTGATTTTTGAAAACTATGCATTATTTACCTTATTGAAAATCGTTTCTTTTCACTTTTATGATTCCCAAAGTTTATCACTAGACTTAAAAAATGCCTATGAAACTTTATTTCCCCGTTGAGTTCAAGTCTCACTGTCACTCCTTTATAAAAATTATGCACGTGAATACGATCTTCGAGTGAAGGGATGTTTTAATTATGATGCTTAAACTTTTAAATCAGATAGTTCAAATGATCATCCTTTGTGAAGTTATAAAATTGTGTGTGAAGAAATTAGAATGACTCACCACTACCACGAGAGAACAGTACATTGATACAGTAGCCACAAATGCAACACTTTCTACAAATATCTTGTGATGGTGGTGATCAGAAAATGCAAATGCCGATGAAATAGCAGTGACGAAGAACACTATGAGAACATGTATTGTCAACATACCTACCTTTTTCTGTATATCAATGACAAATAAATATTAGCAACATTTTCTTCATTCCAGCCGAAGCAGAAATGCTTTCAAGAACATATAAGAACGCATTTCTCAAAGTGCCAATTTTTTGTGAAAGAGTAGCTTGCCTTTCCATTATCTGAAGCAAAGTAGAAATACATTAGTATGAAGCAGAGCTCCAAAAGAATTCCTAATCCATTAATTGTGATCATTGGGAAGTTTCCCCGCTTGTGACTTACGACTGGCAAGAAGTTCCAAGTGTAGATGAAACAGTTCAATAGTGCAATGATATATGAAACACGTGAAAATTCTTCAGTGCTTTTCTTTCTTATCACCCTTGAGAATGTCAATCTGGAAAAATTTCAAAGATATTAGATAGCCAGCTGCATCGTTATGAAGCATTAAACCATGATCACACTCAGCTAGTGCAATAATAATTAGGTGATCAAGTGCTGGAAGTAAAACATCTATGTGACAGCGTTAAAATTGTCAACCGTACTGTAGATTCCTGTTTGATACTACATACCAATCATTACGGTTAACTTCAAGTAGCCATTATCTATAAACAATACAAAATAAGTACTGTAGAAAGACGGTTTGTGTTTTACATTGGCACAACATACAATATCATAGAAGCAGCATTCCCTACAAGAAACATCAGACAATCTGCTCGAATGATTTCTAAAAATCATCAATTAACGATAGAGATGAAGAGGGAGAAGGTATACCTATAATTCTGGCTGCCAAACGAACTCTATCTCCCATGTTTCAAGAATGACTCGAAAGGTGATCTGAAAAAAATTATATTGTTGGACTTTAATACAACAAAGAATGCCGACAGAGATTAATAATACCCAAAATAATTCAAGAACAAGAACAACATATTCAAGAACACACACTACAGAAATCTAAATCAACACAAAAAAAGTTAACCCAGTTCCGCTACGCCTAATCTGGGGGGCTCAACTACCAGCCCAAATCCACTAGTGCACCAAAAAAACCTTCCAGAGGAGAATGTTTACAAATGGAACCAAAATCAAACTAATAATCAAGTTCTAGTCATGGATCGAAAAAGATCTCTTAGAACTTCACCATAAATACTCAACAACCTATCGCATAAATCTTGAACAGAGACTAATCAAAATAGCCAAAAATTAGACTCAAGCCACTGTCATTTTATGCAAAGAGAAAACCCTAGAATTATAGAAGAATAACCCCAATCTATGGAAGAAAAATCATGCAAAAGATTGTCAGAAACCAGAGAGCCCTTTCTTCGTCTCTCTCACCAACAAATCAAACGAATGAAAAGTGAGCAGCCAAGAGTCTCTCCAACCTGTAAAAATAAGGCTCAAAAAATCATAGCCATTGGATCTGATCAACGGTCCAAAAAGAAAGAGAGAAAGCACAGTCTAGGTATGAGCAAAACCAGCCAATTAGAAATGGTCACGTGGATACAACTTAAAGAGTTGTATTTTTGGAAGCACATTTTTAACTTTCATATATAAAGATTTTGTTGCTCTTTATCTATCCAGCATCCTTCAGGGGATATATATACCGGAAAGAATAACAAAAAAACCTAATCATGCTTACACTTATTCCATCGACCGTGGATTCAGGGTGTACTAGGTAATATAAATTCATTGTACTCCTTTTTGTATTAGAGTGGATGAATACTAAAACCTAGTTAATTAAACAATAGGTCTAAATTATTCGTTTTAGCTAGAGCTAGTCAATTAGAACTTCCTATAGACAGTTTTACGCACACTTCTAATTGGGACAACTTAACAAATATGTGTTCTACAAGATATTATGTATTGCAGATTTAAATAAAAATGAACACCACATATAACATGGTAACCCCCTAAGAAAAACATCCACGAGCCCCATGCCACGGGTAAAAGAATTCACTATCAACGAATAAAAAATACAATAGTTTTGGTTTTGTAATTTCGTGAAATTAACAAAAACAATATAAAGCAAGTAAAGAACAACTCTTTCATTTTTTTTTTCTTCTTTTGACTTATTGGGGAAGTAGAATTAAACCCTCCAATTTGTACTTTATTGAAACTTGACAATCGTAACTACTCTTTGGATCAAGATTCACCAATCTTAACTCATGCCAAGTAGCCTGATCTTCACGCTCAGGAATGCTATCTTCAATTATTATTGAGGAACACGATTTTTGCTTTGAAATAATTCAATTGGAGCACCAAACTCATTAGAGATGGTCAGAACACTTCAACACTTGCTGCTAAAGGTTCGCTCAACATAGGCATATTTTTCTCAAAACATTCTCACGTTCCTTAATGATTTTCTCTACTTTTGTAGAGGCTCCTCCAAGGCACGAACGTGCTTATCTAAAATATGGAAGTTTTGCACTGTAATAATAATATAAAATTTACTTGATATGATTAATAATTAATTAACGAAAGTTTTAATTTGTTAAAACAATTTTTCATTCTTTTAATTATTTCCCAGTCAAATCAGTCCAATAAGATAAATATATATTTCTTTATATGTATAAAATATATTTGATATGGTCAATAATTAAATTAGGGAAATTTTTGATTTGTTAAAATAATTTTTCCTTCTTTTAATTATTTGACCAATCAAACCTACCAAGATGGTAAGTATATGTTCATGTATATGTTGCTATAAGGTAAGTAAATATTGTGCCTCGACATACTTGCTAACTCGAGTAAAAAGATGTCGGCGTGAGGCATAGAGTCAACAAGTGCAATGCTCTTTTTTTTTTAAAGAAAAAAAAACTACAAAGGTCTAGATTTCTACCATGCGGTCATCACCTAACTTATACTTGAGAGTTTAAAACACTCTACACAATATTTTTTTCTTAACATGCATGGAATCAATTCAAGCCTAAATCATATCTTTCACCAATTCAAACACCCCGAATTGTACTTTAGAAGGTTAAGGATGTATTGAATAATAGGTTTTGGGATTGATAATCTAAATTTTCTGTTTTCAATCCATAAGTATGAATCAACCTATTCATCGCTACAATCAATTCATGTGCATATTTGGTTTCACGTTTCATATGAATAAGTAAAAAATTCAGCCAAAGCACATGACTCCATTTCAATTCATAAACCGACACATGTTTTCAATTATATACATCATGGTCGGCAATGTTAACTAGCTCACATAAGCGTGGAACAATTACTAAATTACACCAAGTAATGCCATGATAAAGTAAACATTGTCTCCAATATAAAATTAATCCTAAGGTAGGGTAACTGACCAGAATGAAAGCATTAATTTTCTTCGTCATTGTTGGTGTTTTGTTTTGGCGGAGTTGAAAAGTTGGAATGGTATGGGAACAACGAAGGTTGAGGAAATGTTTGATCACGGAACATGGATGCCAAGGTATTGTTGAACGTATTCTGATAGTGAAACTGGTCGTACATTGAGTTCTTGACGTACTGACGTAGCGGAAGATTATATGAAAGAAGCACAACCTCACAAATATGAGAAAAACTCACGAAATTTTATTCAATTCAATAATGAGGCCTCTAAGGGCTTACAATGTCTTAAATAGTCAAAACCCCAG
>CAIGRL010249188.1:0-17687 GCA_903798325.1 Fraxinus xanthoxyloides
GATGAATCATTTGAAAGAACTTTTTAAGGAACAAGCGATCCATTCTCTCACTATCGTTGAGTTATAGGGAGTAAAGTTAGCCCTCAGGGCATATCTCCAAGTGGTAAAGGAGGAAGGTGGAAAAACTCCAACTTTGCTTGAGACTGTCACTTCACGGGTTCGAATCCTAAAATGTGAATTTGGTCATTGAGTAAGTGCAAATGTATAAGCAGCCTTCCATCTTGTACCCTTGGAGGCATAACCTGCGATTTACTTCATTCATCAAGGCCCAAGACATGACAGATGAGGGCCGTCAAGATGCGGTTCATCCTTTATAGGGAGTAAAGTTCAGCAAAGGATTCGAGAATTGGGTAATGGTCCAATCATTAAGATTCAGCCTTTATGCATGCACCTTGTACAAGTTCACTTCTTTATTATGTCCATGTATATGTGCTTACGTGCTTATATTCTCATTTTGATTTAATTAGTTGATGGCATGTTTAAGACAAGATTATTTTTAAGAAAATTATATGAATACGAATATTAAAAATGACATGGTCATAGCACTCCCCAACACAACAATCATCACATTTGTATGTTTAAAATTATGGATGGCATATGTCAAACAGAAGACAACATCTTAGAAGAACGAATTTATTAGTATTGAGTAATTATTTGATTCTATAAATATTTTGAAATAAACAAATCTTTGAGACTTGTGATAAGTGTATACACTTATCCGGATTCCAAAATATTGATATTTCGTAATTTTTTTAATGAAATTATAGCTTAAATTATTATATAATGTGTTTTTAGATGAAACACAATGAATGGAAGTGAAATTGAAAGAAAGAAACGAAAAATGACGAAAATGACAAGATCCAAAGTTTGGGGGCTAAAGTGAAAATACTCAAAAAGTTGTGTTGAAGCTCACGATAAAGATTCGAGAATGCTAGAGGTCAAATGGATACAACTAAAGGTCAAAATGAATGAAAACAAATCAATTTTCAACGGTACAAGGATGTCCAATTTTTAGTTGGAGATTGAGACCTATTTTTGGCACATTAAACGTTCGAATTGAAAAAGAGCTATTTCTATCAAAGTTGTAGCCCTTTGCATTATCTTTCCACAGCGTTTTCAATCGTCTTAATCGGATATCAGGAGAAAAAGTTATGATAAAAATACTGAAATATATACAGAGTGGAACAACAACTCAGAGCCTAGGCGCTGCCACCATAGCGCCTGGCGTAGCCTGCAAACCCATCTCGGCGCCTAGGTGCTGCATTACACAAATAGAGTTTTTGTTGTTTGGGCTGCATTACACAAAGACGTGTAGGCAATTATAAATAGATCAAAGAAGGCACGAATTAGGGGTTGCACACATTGAAAAAAAAGAGATACAACAAGAGATCGAAGAGCCAAATTAAGAGAAGAAATTAATCACGAGATTCAAGTTTAAAGTTAAGATTGGAAGTGGAAGAAGACTTTGGTGCAATAGTTGATTCTTTTCCATATCTTCATTCAATTAATCCGGTGATGTATTCAAAAATGTTTATTTGTTTTTCCTTTTACTTTATGTACTAAACTCTAAATTAGAACAAATAATGTAGTTTCTTTGTGATCCTTGATTCTTTAATTTAAAGATTTCTATGGTTTATGAGATTAATGTTTTGAATTATCTGGCCAATAATTTAATGATTACTTGAGTTTCTTAGGAATCAAGAGGTGAGTTTGATGCTTAAAACATATAATAAAATTCGATAAAGTGGTATAACATGTAAATATACATACTAATTATTGTGGTCGTTATATGAATTCTTAAAACCATAATTCATTTAACTAAGGCTAAATACGTATAGAGATATGAAATTGAATTAATTAAATTGGCTCAATGAGAATTTAAGAGGGGTAAGTTGAATACAATAGAAGAATTCGACCGAACACTACATTATGTTAGAATCTAGAATTAAGAATTAAGGTGATCATTAGATGAACTTATTTTTTGCTAATATTCATTACATACACGAATCTTTTATTAATCATTGTTTGAAATCTTCTTATACTTTCCATTAGTTTAAAGTAGTACTTCCTAGGGAAAAATATTCACAAATATTACCATTTTTTATTTGTCTTTTATCAAATAGGAGTTAGGAAAATTAGATTAAGACTAAATTATATTTTTTGTCGGAACGATAATCCGGACTCAGGGGTCCACTATATTACTTGCTACAATATCGTATACTTGCGATATAAAAAACGCAACAATTTGACAATCACATTTGAGGTGTACATGAACATTGGCTAGGAACAAGGCACACAGGCTACAAATTTACTATCTTGAGTCGATAGGTCATCTTCTAGAGATTCTAGTGCCATGTGAGAAAGGCATTGGAAAACATATTCAAGAAAAGAAAAAATCATTGATCCATATTCCAAACGAAGAATCTAATAAGATCGAGTTTATTTACTTTTATAATAGTTACTGTTACCCAAAATTCATCACAAAAAATTACATACAGTGTACAAGTATTGTAATTGCCTTATTTTTCTTTAAAACGCCAATCAATATCTGTAATATTCAATAACAATTAATAATTACCCACCCCTTATTTTCCTCATATTTGTGTAATTTTCCCCAAAGGGATTGAACCTGGAGCAAGGGAAAGAGGACACTGTCTTTTGTCCTCCTCCTCCGAGCAGTAGCAGCAGCACCTGGAGAGTCGGCAATTCTTAAATGGAACCTTAAGGGCCAATACATTGAAACGTGCGGATTGTCGGTTGGATTTACGTCTTTCAAGATTTTGTCATGCCACTTGAAACAATTTATTGGAATTAAAAATGATTAGACATATGCAATAGAAATCCCACTGGATTCGATTAGAAGTCAATCTTAAATCTTATCTCTCTTTTTTAGTACACACTTATCAAATCAATGGGAACATACTTGAAAGTGGACTCAAAACTTACATGTGGGTAGTGCTATTTTAAATCACTGTATTTAACATTAATCTATGCGATTATTTAATTGAACATATCATATAATGTCACATAAACTAGTGTTAGGTAACATTATTCCTTACAACTAGAAGACTTGTTAAGACTTGAAATGTCAATTTTATTAAGAGAAGTAGTCAAATCATTTATAAGTTGGTTTATATTTTCATATTTATTCGATGTAGGATTTTATCTCGCAAGATTGGTCTGCTCTTGTGCTCATTTGTTTTTAGTGTTAATCGGATCTAATTGTTCGTTGAAACTTTATGAGATCTGATACTATATTAAGATTTGTGTCAACCTTATTAATAAGAGTAATCAAATCCTTTAAAAGTTGTTCTATATTTACATCTTCATTCGACGTAAAATTTTACCCCTAAACAAATATGAACACTCAAAAAGAAGAGAAAGTCAGCCGGGAATAATAAAGGCACAGTTTTAACAAATGAAATTGACATATAAATTCCCTTTCCTTTGAAGCCTATTGAGAATGTAATTAAGTCATTATTGTAATTCGGAATTGGTACGTACCGTACAACCAACGTCCCATTCCCACGGTTAACGGATTTTGTGTGAAACCTCCCCCTCCTCCTTGTTTCCTTGAAAATGAGGCACCCTATTCACAAATATCCAAAAACATTTCAAAACAAGTAACCAGTCACGTGATGCCATATGTCAAGTTTGCATTGACTAGTTTTGTGGTCAAATAGCAATTGCAATACATAAAAATATGCAACTTTGAAAAATAAGCCTATGTTTGATAAAAATTATAATTTATATTCTTATCAAAGTCAACAATTAATTTTAATCATAAATTTCATGAAATTCACAATTTTTCAATCACACATTTTATTAACTTTTATCAAAATCTGCAAAAATTCTGATTTTAATCTTCGTTAAGAGGGTGTTCGCTAGAGATTAAAATCAGATTAAAATTAAAAAACTAACCGTTATTGTTGACTTTTATTAGACGGATATGACCTAATAATGGCCATATTTTCAATTTTAATTGGATTTTAAGCCGTACCAAACATGTCATAAATAAGAGTTAACATCTCTTTATTTAACTATCTTGAACATTTGAACTCCTTCCATTTATTTTTTATCCGACTTGGAGTGATATTACGCTACACAATTACAAACTTTGAAGAGCAAGCACGAAGTTTCCTAACATAAACCTTAACATGATAATGTGTACACAAATACAAACCTTGACACGATCACTTGTACGTAAATTTAGCCAAACGTGCTAGCCGTTATGAGTGAATGTAAAGGCACATAAATTTCAAAGGTTGACAAGTTGGCTTTGACTAAAATTGTCTTCCGTTTACTGTCTACAGCTCTATTCTTTGGTTTTGAATAATCCAAATTTGCTTGAAGACTGCTCTGCTTGTCCATTGGGATGAATAAATCTGATTTTCAACGTGAACAGAATATGACATAGACCTTTTGACTTTTTATTTTAAATTTTTTTATTTTCTTATGATATAATTCAAATACTGATACAGTCGATAGCAGCCGGGAAGAAATTTCAAGCATTTTTAATTATAATATTTTATATATTTAAGAATAAAAAAACACGACCACGGTAGAATTAAATTTGATTAAGGAATTGAAAAGGAAAGAAAGGTGACAAAGCACAGGTGTTAAAATGCAAAATGACCATTTACGTGTAATTTTTTTCCATTATTATCAAGTGGTAGGTACGAATGCTGCAACAAAAGGTTTGGTTAAAATGTCGACAAAATTGTTAATATTAATTAAGAAATATTTTGGTTAATTGGATGTATGTCAACATATATAATCACGAAGATTTAGCCAGTGTAAACATTGAGAACGTGTGATTATTAGCATATTTAGTTATATTTAAAAGTATGTTAATTTATTGTTTTAAAAAAAGTAATTTAATTTTTTGAATAACGTTATTTATCTCAATTTGAGATAATCATAGATCTATATGACGTGTTGTGTCACGAAATAATAAAATCGATTAAATATATGAATATTACATGTTGATATACTTTGCTAGTTTAATCATTTAATAATACATCATATATTGATATTCATCGAATAGAAAATGAATAGTATTTCTCTATTTTTTTTTTTATTATTTTTTTTGTCAAACATACTTCGAAAAATTAATTTCCGCGAACAAAACTATACTCTTAATAACCTCCAATGTCAAAAATTTCTAAAAACTTGTCTTAAAGCAAAGCATCTATGTAAATATACAAGCACATAAAAAATATTTTTCATTTTATTGTTGAAAACATTATATAAATGCTATATACCTATCAATCAACTTAAAACTTCTTGATTAAGCCCTTGTTTGGGCTCCTTTAAAAATGTATTTAGGAATAGTAATTTTTTAAAAGAATGAGTAGTTAAAAAATATGGAAAAGTTTTGAATTTACACGTAATATTATTTTATTGTAGAATGTGCGTTGAAAAGATGAAATAGAAAAATGCATTTTTTTTAATAATGGATCCCAAATAGGGGTTGAGCTGTTCAACATGATTTAGACTCTGCTTCGTAGGGGTTAAAATTAAATTTTTAGTTAATTTTAATAAAAGTTGATCTGTGGTTAAAACGTTGTGGATTCTATAAATGTGGTGAAAATTAATTGTTGATTTTGACTGAAGAAACAAATAGTTCAAAAGCCGTAAATGAATTTTCTATGTACGAAATTTTGATGAGAAAAATCAAAACCGACTTACATGTGAAAAGTCACGAGGAAAATAGTTATAATTTTTCTTATAGGCCACACCAATGGTAATCAATAAGCAAGAAGCAACTAGAACTTCATCTGCATAATATTCAACATTCAAAAGTTATTATGGATATGTCTTAACTACAAATTGACATGTGAGGATCCAAAACGCAATTGTTTTTTTTAAAAAATAATTTTATATACAATCCAAATTTTAAAATATATTTAATTGTAGGATATTAATTAACAAAAGCAAGCATCTTATCACCACACAACGTATGATTCAATGGGAAACCAAAAGTAGTTTTCTTAAACATTAGAAAAATCAAAGTTGTTAAAGATATATAATTAATGGGACTCTGCCACCCAAATAGAAATAGTACAGTTCAGATTATTCAAAAAAAAAATCTTTGGGTTCCTGTTTGAACCGTTATTCATTTCGTTTTATATCTATCAACCCCGGTTGATTGGCGGTTTATACATGTAGTGAATCTGGATCAAATTCTAGCAGGAAAAATTACAACTTGTTTATCTACTGTTTATACAAGATTCAAGTGCTTGAAGTTGAAGATGCTGCAAAGAAGCACTGTTGTTGCGTGGATTCTTGCAGTTTGTTGTTTCATTGCGGAGGCACAGGCGCAGGCGGTGCCTCGAGAAGAAGGTGAGCAGTTGAGTTTCCCTTCCTGCTTTGCGAACATGTAGTTATTTTTCGGGTTCCTGAAAGAAAAATTGAATGGAGGAGTAAAGGAGAATTCAGATCAGTGTTAATTTTAAGTTTTAAATTCCTCCTTCCAGTTTATTTTCTGTGAAAGTGTTGCTAAGAACAAAAAGAATAAAATATTAGTGAACAGAGGTAAGTTTGCAATTAAGAGGTCTGAATTTATTTCCTGCTTGTTTATTTTATAATTTTATGATGTGGGATTCTAATATGTTGTGGAAATCAGTTACTGGAAATATGGTTTGGGTTGGTTGTGAAGATGTAATTTATTACTGTTAACGAAACTACATATATATTAGTCATTTTGAAACATTGAGCGAAGTTAATTTTGAGGAATTTGATGAAATAGAGATTCTCAAATGGGCAAAAAATCGAAACAGAAATTATAAAACTTGCAACTGTTAGTTGAAATAGATGAACATCTATCTTAAACATTAAAATTAGAAAAATCCCTTGAAATTTCTGTCTTCTGTTCACTAGCCTTATAATATTTTAGTCAGAAACAAATAATCCAGGCATTAAACCTTTACAGTTTAACTCATTCAAGAAGTTGAAATTCACTTACATTGAAAATTTTATGGTCATTTTACCAAGTTGGTCTCATGCAATCTGCTATTGATTGTTTCATCATAAGTTCGGCTCATGCAATACATGAGTCATTGTTTGATACTTTTCCGTCAAAAGTTTGGCTCATGCAATAATTCATTGTTTGATACTATTCCCATTGATATCTCTTAGTAAATGCTCTTCAACAAATTGTCACTACAATGGGCGCAACAAACTGGAGTTTCAATGCTGATGCATGTGAAGTGGAATCTGTTATACCATCGCCACCAAGTGCATCTGAGGGTTATGTTGAATGTATCTGCAACTTTAATAACAACACTGTCTGCCATGTCACGAGAATGTATAGTTTCCTCCTCTTTATCACTTCCTATATAATTTCAGTTGTATGCAGAAGCTGTATTGTCTCTTTTGATAGCTTATTATACAGTAATTTAATAAATTTGTATTGTTATTACTATTTGCTAAAAGCATTGTGTACTAAAATCAAATATTCATCTCCTTGTACATATTCACACTGTAGAGCTTTGGTTGATCTATGTTGATTAGTAAAACTTGTTTGTTCATCAAGCATGAAAAGAAGTATATAAAGAACAGAAAGTAACACAAGATTTATGTTGTTCAATCAATATAAACTTGGAGTACAACAAACAGAAATAAAGTCTCTGAAATCCCCAAACCCCAAAACTTTAAGACGGCTAAGTAAGAACCCCATGAAAATAAATTCCTTACATGCGTATTTGTGAAACCCCCCACGTCTATACATAAGTATACATTCAGCATTGGGTCACATAGACATTGCATCGGCTCTGGCCTCCACCTCGAACAACTAATTGAAGTGGGTGCAACCAAGTCTAGTAAGCATGTCACCCTTTGTTTTGCTTCTTAAAACATGGTAAATTGTTCAAGGCCTAACTAATTCAGGACATGAAGAACATTACTAGGCACTGCTACACCACGTATCACCTTGGTTGTGTGAGTAGTATAACTGTTTGTAAGGCCCCGGGTAGATACTAATACTGTGATAAGCTTGGACTTGTGGAGTGGACCTTGTATGATCATTTGAGATGTCCTTGCCTTGCTTTGAATGGAAAGTTGTTGTCACATTACAATTAGTCATTAGAGAATAGTGGTTGGTTCATAAGGATTTGGGTAGTTCCTGCTTGTCAAGTGCAGCAACAAATATAATTCATTTCAACGCTCTTCGTTTTTATAATTGGACATAAGCTTCATAAAATTTAAAGATGTTATTCTTATTATTACTGTCGAGGCAAAGAAAGCATGAATTTTATATTATTCCATGGCAGTGCCTTTTATATTTTATCTGCATTCCCATTTTATCTTAGAAGAGGTATAGGCCCGTTATAAGTTTTCTCCTATATTGATATGGAGCTTAATGCTTAATTCCATATACACTTTTTGCAGTGTTATAAAGAATTTTAATCTTCCTGGAGTTCTTCCACCCGAACTTGTGCAGCTCCCCTACCTCGAACTTGTGTAAGAGGCCTCTAAACTGGTTTATATTGAATTTAGCATTATGCCATATGGGAAAACTCATGTAAATTTTAATTAACATTTTGCTTACAGTGATTTTGCCTACAACCTCTTCACTGGTACAATACCACAAGAATGGGCTAAAACACAGTTGAATTCCATGTATTCTCCATTTTGTACCTGTGGCTTAATTATAATAGTTAATGATTTCTTGGAGAACTGAATGTAATCCCAGAATTTTGGTGCAGTTCTGTTCTTGTAAACAGGTTATCAGGGGAAATACCAAAGTACTTGGGAAACATGACAAATCTCACATACATGTATGTCTTTCTATTGAACTTCCTTACTTCTTTTAGTGACACATTTGGTTATTGGAGTCTGGTAATTGGGTAAAATATTAGGGTGGTAACACTATGATTGATGCTATTTGACAGCAATTGACATTTTAATTTATTAGTTTTCATTTATATTAAAAATGGGGATGGATCTGTGGTTTACTTCTACTCATTAATTCTCAAATAAATGTTAATTGTATTTCCCTTTTCTTGTGTATTTGTTTTAGAAAAGATAATGACTTGTCCAATTCTACACTTTAAGCAATTTGATTGTGAGATTTGATCAGGAACCTTGAAGTAAATCAATTCTCAGGGGCTATTCCGCCAGATCTTGGGAAATTAGTAAACTTGAAAACTCTGTAAGATATCACGTTTCTTATGAATTATGTGCTTTAAAAAATGTGATAATAGATTTATGGTGGACAGAACAAAATTATACTGTTAGTCTTATACACAAATAATTGATTACAGGATCTTGTCCGCCAATCAATTGACTGGGAATCTGCCAGCATCATTTTCAAGACTAACAAATTTACTTGATTTGTAAGCATATATTCTATCTTTGGCAATTCACTGTTTGAAGTTTTTTTGCCATGTTCAAACAGTGCTTCCTTTTCTACTGCAGTAGGATAAGTTATAACAGCTTAAGTGGACCAATACCCAACCTTATTCAGTACTGGAAGCAGCTTGATAAACTGTAAGATGTTTATATATCGAAATTTCATTTTTGAAGATTCAATAGATGAATTGTTTATTCACAATATATGTATTTTCTCTGTTTAAATGATCAATGAAGAGAAATGCATGCGAGTGGATTAGAGGGGCCCATTCCTTCAAATATATCTCTCCTGACTATGTTAACTGATTTGTAAGTAGACCACCTCAGTGGATTGATTGGCCTTTTCACTTTACATATTTTGTATTTTTCTCTCTGTGCAACTTTTCTGCTTACAAGAGTTTGGGTGAATTTCCCTATACAGGAGAATTAGTGACATAAAAGGACCTACTCAGGAATTTCCTATGCTGAGGAGTAGTACAGGCCTACAATACCTGTATGCTGAATAAATATTTCACATGGAAACTCTTCTTGTTTATCCTTCATGCTCTCTATATTACTAAAGTATTCTATTCTTTGATTTAGGGTGTTGAGAAACTGTAACATTTCTGGGGAAATCCCTGCATATATTTGGAGACTCAGAGAGCTGCTAATGCTGTGAGCAACCAAACTACAATTTAAAATAAATATTAGCTTCTTAGTTTGTATAATTGTACGGTTGTCTCTTGGGTACATGATGGTCAACAATTTTTTGGCATCATTAAATAACCAAATCTGTTAATGGCCTTCTTCTTGCCTCTTTCAATTGCTCGGTCATTGGATACCTAGACTATTGCCAGCTTCCACAGAAGCTGACTTGACTACTAGTTTCATGAATCTTCTCTACTGAGAATGATTCTGGTTGGCTAGAGTTCCGCTCATTGCTGAAAATTTAATGTATTAAGCCACCTTACAGTGGATATTAAACGAATATGTTTGTGTTCTTTCTTCTCCATGGATCTTTCATCTAGTTAGTTGCAGACTTCATAATATGTTTATAGAATGTCTCCTCTTAATTATCTCTTCATTATAAAATATGAACAGGGATGTCAGTTTCAATAAGTTAGAGGGGGAGATTTCAAGAGACATTGCAAGAAAACTGAAAACTGTGTGAGTCCAACTTAAATTCTTTTGCTTCATTTTGGTTTTGCCAGTCAGTGTGCAGTTTTACAGTAAATGTGAGTTAAAACAGGACACTGCCTTACCCATTCCTTGCATACTCACTATGATATTTTTGTAAACAGGTTCGTTACTGGCAACATGCTGAGTGGAAATATACCTGATACTATCTTGAAGGATGGAGGAAACATGTATGTACATTATTTGTTACTAAACTTGCTGGATATTCTGCATATAGTTTCTTTCTATTTCTAGATTACTAGTAGAGAGCCTAATGATTGTGGTGCATGATATAGAATAATGGAGTTTAAATTTGATATATCAATATTGTCAAGGATATTTACGACTTAGTATGGATGTGATTGAAGTCATAGCATTGGGTTGAACGTAATGACAAATAACGATTCATTTTAACTGATCCCTAGAGGCTAGATGCATGTTCATTTTTATATGTAGATGCAACGTTTTTCTCTAAATTATGTAGTAGCTTCCTGCAAAAGAATAAGCTGTTTACACTTCCTGCATATACTGGCCAACTAATTTCTTCATTTGTTGCCTTCATTCACAACTTATAAGATGCTCTTTGTTAGTATATATGCATACTTTGAATTATCTAACGATGACACCAACCTTTATTCACTCTGTGCAGTGATCTTTCTTACAATAATTTTACTTTGCAAGGCCCAGATCAACCTGCTTGTCAACAAAACATGTTAGCAAATTTGTTTATTTCCTCTCCTATAATTTAGTTAGCATGCAATTTCTATGATGTTTACAACTTTTGCTGCTGCCTAATTTTCTCAAGTAGGGATCGCAACGTTAACTTGTTCAAGAGCTCATTGATGTTAAACATGAGGTAAGCTGCATTTTCTATTTTCTGATCTTGGTAAATATACTGGTCAATACGGGGAAGAAAGTAAGTTACAATTACAAAACAGTTTTATCACCGAATCATGAACATCATATTCTAATTGATTCCATGCTCAACCAGCAACAGACAGCGGATGCTTCCTTGCACTAAAGATGTAGCCTGCCCTAGATGTATGTATGTTCTCTTTTTCTTTATATGGTTAAGTAGACGTTCATATTGCCATTGATGTTATGTGTAATTAGTTCTTTTTGTGACCTTCTTATGAATCATGATGTCAATACTGTTGATGTAGATTATGCATGGTTTTCTGGCAATGACGTATAGTCCTAACCAAAAGTGGCCGATGTAAAAATTTGTAAAGGCTCCATGTATACCCAGTTTTGTGGATGAAATGAATTTAAGTGTCATTTCACAATTCTATTTAATCCACTGTAGTAAAATAGAATGGGATTAACTTTTTACTGAAAATAGTAACATTGAAGACCCTTAACATGAGTTATTGCTTTATTTTATTTCAATATCATCAAAATGAAGTTTTCGTTCTTCCCTTTTACCCTCTGCAACCTCATACTAGGGATCCATCTTCATCTTAAGATACTACTACTGGAAAATTTTTGCTTGTTTGGTAGCGCTTTTAAGTTCTTATAAGCTGTGGTTCTATGAAATGTGTAGATAATAAGAGTAACAAGTTGTGAATCTTACAAAATGTGTAGATAACAAGTATGTTTGACCTGCTAAAAAAATGGTTTAAGCTTTGCCAGACATGCTCTTCATTGGCTATCTCACTCATAGGATTCCTATCTTGTCCCAAAAACTGAAGTTATGCTGAGCCTTAAATATATCATACTTTTTGTTTTGGCCCTAAAGTCATTAACCTTGAACAAGTATTTTGTTTAGCAATTTGAGAATTCGCCTTCTCTTTTGCAATTATGTATGAATAAGAATTTTTTTTTTTTGGTTAATTGGCTTATAGAAGAATTTCAGTTGCTTGCCATTGTTTTGTTAAACCTTCAAGAAATTGCATACTTTACCAAGAAAAGCTTTTATTGTGGCAGATCAGTGTTCTCTACATGTTAATTGTGGTGGGGATGATTTGACTGTAGAAGAAAGCAATGGAAGAGTTATTTATCAAGGAGATACGCATGGTGATTCTGCTAGATACTTAAGTAGTAGTCATTGGGGCTTCACTGGCACCGGGGACTTCATGGATGAGCCTACTTACCAAAATTCACGTGTTATCAGACCTACAGCAACAAATCTCTCTGATTTGTATAGTACAGCACGTCTTAATCCTCTTTCACTTACATATTTTCATTATTGTCTGGAGGATGGCAGTTACAATGTGAGCCTGCACTTTGCTGAAATACTTTTCACCAATGACAATACATATTACAGTCTTGGAAAGCGGATGTTTGATATTTACATCCAGGTAGTTTGTATATTTCTTTTTCTTCTACAACTATGTAGTGTGTGTGTTTGTCAATGAAACTTAAAAAAATGTTTTTCCAGTTCACTTGTATCGTTTTAATGATCCTCTTTCAATCTCAGGAAAAATTAGTCTGGAAAGATTTTAACATTGAAGATGAGGCTCGAGGAGCACAAAGGCCCGTGACTAGACATTTTAATGTCACAGTGATAGATAATAGCTTGGAGATCCGATTTTACTGGGCTAGCAGAGGGACTGCACGAATTCCTAATAGAGGAGACTATGGTTCCCTTGTATCAGCTATTTCGGTTAATCCAAGTGAGTAGTCAACAATTTCTTTTTATAATCCTGTCCTTGTGTCCTTGTTTTCCTGTTAATTTATGAATGTGCAATCAAATAGTATAAGAAACTAGATATGCTAAATTCTGAACTTTTGTTATCCTGTGCTGTCATAAAAAAGTTAAGTTTTTGTTTAGTTTGTTAAAGCTGTTAGACGCAGGTGCTCATTCAATATGATAAAAGAGTGGGTAAAGGTTTTGGGATTAAATCTCATTGCTACCCATTTATGAAAGTTTGTGTGCTCAACCTCCTAAAAAGAATACAAACGGTGTTGATGATATTAAATATATATGAAGTTCTTATTTAGCCCTCGTCTGATTTTTATTTTTTGGGAAGTGACTGTGTGAAAAGATTTTCTTTGGAGAATGTGTGATAAAAAAATAAAGTTCTGAGTCCACATGCAAAATTATTTTATTGGAATAATGTATAGTTGAAAAATGAGCTTGAGGAAAAGTGATTTTGGAAAAAATAGAAATCAAACAAGGGCCTAATGATTATTTTTTAAAAACTTATTCTCCTAAAAGAGCTGCGAGAATTATTCAATGTGGTTCGTTCATTTTTCTAAGGTCTTCAACTTACTTATTAGCTTGATGCTTCTCTCAGTTTTATACAAGGTTACCAGCTATAAAGTGTATATGTTGCTTGTTCCAGAAAATTGTGCACAGCTAGATTTCCCAGGCTTCTGCACGAGATATAATGCTTGATCTGATGATAACAAAGAAAATTTGTAGTAAAAAGTGAAGGTTATAATTGAATCTCAAAAGATATCTTGATAAAAATTGAATCATTTTTCCTTCATAACAACTGACCTCATAGTTAAACTCCATTTGCAAGTTAAATTCACTGTACTTTGACAAATGGCGGAGGATCTAAGGTCATTAATACATCTCTTGTCTGCTCAAGTGCTATATGCAAATTTGAATTGAATAACTGTATCCATCTGTCCAATGTACCCCCAAGTTATCAAATTTATACAGTATAGTTTTCTTATACGTTAAATGTATCTCAAAATGTCCCTGGGAACTTGCTGATTTCATTTTTTAAGCTGTCGATAACAACTTTATGGATACTCATGGAGTGCATATCAAATAAGCCAAAGTTCAAATTACACTTGAATGACTTGGACCTCCAAAATACACTTATGTGTGTGTGTGTTTATTTGTAGTAGCCATGGTGCCAATATTTTATTTGATGCATGAATGTTGGAAAATGCATAACCTGCCAGTATTAGATGAACTTAAAGAAAGAAAGATATATCTTTCCCTTGTATGATTTTTGTTCCACAAATTTCTATTTTTCTCCTGTGCAGATTTCAAAATTTGTTCGTATGGAAGCAAAAAGAATGTAACTGCTTATATAATAGTTGGAGTTCTGTCAGCATTTGCTATTTTCATGATACTTGGCATCCTTTGGTGGAAAGGCTATTTGGGAGGGAGGAAACGAGCAAGAACAGGTGATGCTTATAATTGTGTAAAACATAAGCAGTTTTGTAGATGGTTATTTCAGTTTCTGTATATCAGTCAAGTTGAATGTTTTAGTTTAAAAGATTTGTTGAGTCATAAACAATTTCCGTTCTTGTACATTATGCCTTTCCTAAGAATTCTCCATATTTTGTCTGTTATAGGCTTATAGCGCACATTCTTTGTTTTTTGTCTTTTGGTCCAAGTTTTCTTTACTTCTAGGAATATTTATTCGATCCCAAAATGCAAAAATGAAAAAAGAAAGGTGTATGCTGACACCAAGGGCCATTCACCTCACTGTTATTTTTTTACTGGGACAGGTTTTGAAGGTCTAGAATTGCAGACAGTTGCTTTTAGTTTGAAGCAAATTAAAGCTGCCACTAACAACTTTGATGCTGCAAACAAGATCGGAGAAGGTGGTTTTGGTTCCGTGTACAAGGTATTGTTTTTGTGAAAGATAATTAATTTCCACGTTCCTTTTCCTCATTCATGATTTCTGATTAACTAACTTGTGCAGGGTCAACTATATGATGGTACCGTAATCGCTGTGAAGCAGCTCTCTTCTAGATCAAGGCAAGGAAACCGTGAATTTCTGAACGAGATTGGCATGATTTCGTGTTTACAACACCCAAATCTTGTCAAACTGTATGGATGCTGTATTGAAGGAGATCAGTTGCTGGTAGTGTATGAGTACTTGGAAAATAATAGCCTTGCTCATGTTTTATTCAGTAAGTGTGTGCTTATTCAGTACATCTTCGTTTGCATTTTCAATTTGTCCCAATAATAATATTTGGCATTGTTCTGGTTCTGGAGAACGTTCAGATTCAGAGGAAAGTCAATTAATGCTTGATTGGCCAACAAGGTTCAAGATCTGTATTGGAATTGCTCGAGGATTAGCTTTTCTTCACGACGAATCAAGACTTAAAATAGTTCACCGAGACATTAAAGCCACTAATGTGTTGCTAGATAGAGATCTAAACCCGAAAATATCGGATTTTGGATTGGCTAGGCTTAACGAAGACGAGAAGACTCATATTAGCACTAAAGTTGCTGGAACAATGTGAGTTCAACCCATTTATACAAATATTAATCAACTGTCATTTCCACCTTTTACCTTGAAATATACTCGTATTTCTCACCACAACTAGGTATTTCTCGTCTTGATCGCAGAGGATATATGGCTCCTGAATATGCACTGTGGGGTTATCTGACTGACAAAGCGGATGTTTATAGCTTCGGAGTTGTGGCTTTGGAAATTGTCAGTGGCAAAAGCAACAATAATTACATGCCAAGCCACAATTTCATTTGCCTTTTGGATTGGGTAACAAAAACATCCTTTACTTCATTTCACTGTACTTCCATATTCTGTACCACACTTGCATGTTGCAAAATTTTTGCCTACTGTTTCACTACAACATTATTATATCACAGGCTTCTTACTTGCAAGAAAGTAAAAATGTAGACGAACTTGTTGATCCGAGGCTGGGTTCTCGAGTGAACAAAGAGGAAGTAGGAAGAATGGTGAAAATAGCTCTCCTGTGTACCAACGTAACACCATCCATCAGGCCTACAATGTCCGAGGTAGTTCAAATGCTTGAAGGACAAATGGCGATTCCAGATGTTATCCCAGAAGGAAGTATGTATAATGACGATATGAGGTTTAAAGCCATGAAAGACTTCCATAGGGAGATGCAAAATGGAAGTTCCAGCGGAAACCAAACTCAGAATTCAATAACAATACACACAGATGCAGGTTTTTCTTCATCTACCTCCGATCTTCTCGAAATCAATAGAGATACTATGTCATATTGAGGAGTCGTGACATTATTCTGGTTGCAACTACATCCTTTTTGATGGAATTTGGATCATGTAAATTTGTAATTTAAATTCGAGTAGGGGAGAATTGTGTAGAAATACTAGGTATTTTTGGTATTTTTTCTTGTTCAGGTTTGTTGTAAAAGAATCAAATTGATATGTAGTGTACACTTTCTAAACTAGCAGCATACTATGTGTTAATGGTGTAATTTTGGTTTATCTTTTCAAGATAATAAAATTCATTTTAATTTAATGATTTTTCTTTAGCTTTAGAAATTAATCTTTCTATTAATTTTCTCTATTTATTGAACTAATAATTTCCCTTTAACCTTGTTTGAGCCCCATTTTAGTAAAGACAATATATTTTGGAATAGTGATTTTTTTGAAGAATGTGTGGTTAAAAAAAAGAAATAATTTTTTTCAATTTACGTGTAAAATTATTTTATGAGAGAGTGTGGCAGAAAGTGAGCTTAGAAAAAATATTTTATTATTATTTTATTTTTTTTCAAATGGGGGCTAATCATAGGCTAAAAATAGCCTCTTGCTCGTAAACCTCAAGATCCATATCCCTTTCCAAATAGTTGATTCTCCTTGTATAATATAAAAGTACAAATTAGTTAATCTCAGTTTAAGTAAATTGAATTATTCGATCTTATGAACTTTCTTTTTATTTGCTAAATAAATTGTAATGATCAAAATTTTGAGTTACTTTGAATATACCATGACATACGAAATAAGACATTACAATAATCAAATGATCCTAAAACAAGTGACGGGGTATGAATCAAGGCATTACAACTTCGGCAAAACAAGTAACAGAGTGCTAAACTGTAGTTCGATTTTAAATCCTCCAGATGATATGAAAAACAAATCTGTCAATAAAAGTCATACCAATGCTGACCGTGAATTACAGCTTGAAAGACCTTAAGATCTTTAAAGATAATCTTTGAATCTGGAATGATTTGATGTATTCTACATAGTTGGACTCGAAGATAATGTAATGCTGCCTGCCCGAGTACAAAGCGGGACAGACAAAAACATAGGCCGAAATCAAAAACAATTTTGGAAAGTTTTTGAAAGGGGAATTTTCATAAATGTCACCAAATTTGAAAATCCCAAAGTTTTTGTCATTTTCATTTTATTTGAGTAAAAATGTCACTTTTTGGTGCAAAATGTCCAAATTACCCTTAATAGTACCTTTTGAGGACATTTAATGTTTGATTTAAATGCAATTAATATGGTAATGTGATGATTTACTTTAAATATT
>CAIGRL010249205.1:0-17397 GCA_903798325.1 Fraxinus xanthoxyloides
TAATTTATTTAGAAAAAATAAAATCATTTAATTAATTCAATAAAAAAAAAATTAGTTTCGATTTTTATTCGGTTCTTGGTCTAAACCCAAGACCTGACCCAAACTCATCGATTCTCGATTCGAATACCCGTTCGAGTATTTAACTTATGAAGAACCGTTCAGTTCGGTTCGGGACTTTTGGACACCCCTAACTAAAGTCACACTTTTGTTGGATATGGTGCGATAGCATCAATTTGTGGATCTCTAACTTAATTTTTCAGGGCATTTAAAAATAAGAAAACTTAATTTCCAATAATGGAGAATTAGAATTTATAGAATGATTACAGTTCATAAAAAACGATTCTACAACTTGAAGCTTTTAAAGCGCATTCGTAATGTAGAAAAAGAAGAGAAATTTATAAAACGTGTTGTATATACTCGCTATATTGCACACCCCACCCCACCCCACCCCCCACCCCAACGAACAATTCCTGTGACTTAATTCCGAAGTATATTGACTTCTCTTAAAGTTTATTCAAACACGAATGTCAAGCCTTCACAAAATAGGGTGTCAAATTATCGATGCAGCAATGTCAAGGGAGGACAGATGGGGACAAATATTTCATGAAACTCTGGAAAAAGAAAAGGGATTCAGTTCTGTTTTATACATTACGGATATGCAAGCACATTTTTTATGCCATATGCCCCTTGTTTTAGCCTCGTCTCAATCTAGTACTACTCTAGAGTTATACGGCCACTTGGGGACAAAACGTATCGAAATGGGATATGAAAAGGATAATGTAGACATAGAGCATGACTCATCAAGTGTAGCTGAATCAAATATTTTGTAAAGAAGTTGAAACCTGCAAGCATCAAGATTTTGTTGCTGAGTTGGGTATGACTAGGAGATCCCAAGAGAATGAGAAGAAATGTATCATGTCCATCTAAAATGTGGACCTTAGCCCCCTTTTCATGACTTTGTTTACCTTTCTCAACAAAATTTATCCATTCCTAGTTCCTTCTTTGCATAGAAAAAATGATTATTGACAATTCCCAATAAAATAACACTAGTTAGCAACTATAACAAGCAATCAAATTATTTAAAATAAGCAGCAAGTACGAATTAAGATTTTGCAACCTTAAAACACCATCTACCTTGAATTGTCCTTAATTGTACGATAATTCGTGTAAACTGTGTCATACAATGCAACAAAGCGAATATAAGAATGCAAAATAGCTGATAACGAACTAAAATCGTTTAAAGCCTTCAACCGATTTATATTCGCCCCTGTTTGACGTCCATTTAATCAAAATTCTTTTTTTCTCAAACTCATTTCCAAAAAAATAAAAATAAAAACAAACAAATGTTTTTAAATAGATAGTTTCTAATCTTCCAGTTCTATTATTATACGACTAGAATGGCTCACCCAATAACCATGAGGCTTTATAAGAATGTGCAAATGAGATAGGGAATTGCAAATTTTTTAATCTGGGATGAAGTTTAGCAATCAGATAATTGAAAGAGCTGTGGAACCAGAAAATTTGGACATGACAAATTACAACTCGCATAAATAATCAATCAGGCATCAATCAAATGCCCCTAGACAATTATTGTTCATATAAAAGAATCTGAAGTTTGCTTATTTTCACAGCTATTAGCTGTGCTCAAAAGGTGGACAAAACTTGAGGAAAATGAAAAGGGCTCTGACCGAAGTAGGACAATTCCACAAGGACGTTTTCATTTTGAATGGAACCTGCTGCTAACCGCATCATAACTTGGAACATAAATAACTGTAATACAGAGTTAAATGAGGATAAAGAATGCTGAAAATGTCATGTGCAAAAAGGAATATCAATGGAGAAAAGGAGTTCATTAGGCCAGAGTTGTTACCGTCTCCATAAGATGCCATTGTGAGAGGAGATGATAAAAGCTTCTCAGCAGCAGAAGCTATATCCTTTGCTGTAACTTCATCTACAGCCTTCAAGAAATACTCGACTGGTTTCCTGGAGATGTAAAAGCAAACACATTTTATATTAGGCCCCTGTTTGGTGAAAATTAAAATTCAGATTTTAATCTAAGTCAAATTCAATAATTAATTTTAACCATACATTTTATGGGACCCACAACTTTTATCAACCACCAATTTCAAATTGCATTTATATTCTAATTTACCATTTCTTGATGGTTGTGCAGAATTTATCACAGAACACAATAACCTACTATACAATGGATTGACCAAACAGTCTCAAAAATGACACTTCATGTATTCATCTTAATTCCACTACTATCTAAAACATTTAAATTTCAAAGTACAGCTACAAAATTCTAACTTACAATATAACTCCTTCAATTATCATAAACTAAAACTCGTAATCAGCGAAAATTGACCAAGTTGTCTCATCCGGGATATGTAACATAAGTTCATGACTAAAGTGAAAAGGAAAGGACTTAAGTCAGACCATTTGGAAGAAGCAAAAAGACCAAAAAACTAGTTTTGTATTGGATAAGGTTTCTATTATATTTACAAGTAAAAAAGTTAGTTGCGAACTAAATAAGATTAATAAATCTTCTTATATTTTACAAGTTTTCCGTTCAATTTGAGGTGAGAATTACGAATGGTACATAACACTTGTAAGTTTCAGAAAGCCTCCACGCAAGCTACTCAATAACATGTCATCATATGACACAGTATAACAAAAATTATAATATAGGTTCAAATAACAGTCAACACCACAATACCTAAGACCCCACTACAGAAACCAATCTATCAGCAAAGGGAAAAGGAGCTAGCACTACGATGATTTTCACCACAAACATTGCCAACTAGATATTGATGAACTAGAACTAAATGAAGAAACAATTATATCGGAGTCCAAATAATTTCATATATCATCTAAATTTGTTGAAATATTTCTTGAAAGAAAAACTTTGGAAAGTAGAACTGTCTTGACCTCCTTTTTCAGCATAATAGTTTTTTTTTTTTTTTTTTGAAAGGTCCTTTTTCAGCATAATAGTTATACATAACATAGATTCTATATGCTCATGTAATAATTCCACATTCATGAAATTGAAATCTCCTTTATAAAAACTTTTGTGTCAATTAAATTAAATCGATGGTCCATTACCGAAGCTAAAAGAAATAAAGAGGGCAACTTTTTCCAATATTTGCGAAATTTTAACTTCGATAATGGACATCGATTTAATTTAACTGCCACAAAAGTTATAATAAGATTTCAAATTTCATGAATGTGAAATTATCACATGTGCATTTAGAATCTATGTTATGTGAATGTATGACTACTACGCTGAAAAATGAGGTCATGACAGTTCTACTTCCCAAAATTCTTTTTCAAGAAATATTTCAATAAATTCAGATGATATCTGAAATTATTTGGACACCGATACAAGTGTTCCCTCATTTAGTTCTAGTTCATCAATATTTAGAGCGATAGATGTCAGGGTGCAAATCTTGAAATTCACTTTAAGTTAGCTAGGAATATATGCGTGGACATTCGTAGTGTGTTACAACCAAAAGAATTACAGGAATTTAGTCTTCTATCATGGTAGAGTTGTAATGAAAGAAAATATCCAATTGTATCAAAAATTGCACGAGATCTACTAACACCTCCAGTGTCTACGGTAGCATCATAGGTTACATTTAATTTAGGTGGTCGAGTTTCATCAGACGAACGACCAAGACTAAAAGAAGATATAATTGAGGCTTTAATATACCTGAAGGACTAAGAATGTGCGAAATTTGGTATTCAAGAACAAGTTGACAGTATAATGGTCGAAGAGTTACAACAGATTCAAGCATAGGATATTGTAAGTTTTTAAATTAAAAAGTTTCAAAAAAATATGCAATTTTTAAATTTATTTAGTTCAAAAAAATTGTATACGAAATATTTTATTCATGTACAATTGTAACTCCGCCTATGTTGATTATGGCCGGTCTCATGCCCGAAAAAAGAAGGTTCTAACTTTTAATTAATTTTATATAATTCGTATAAATTGCACAAATTTAAATTTTTTAAAAAAAATTAAATTTGCCATAAATTAAAAAAAAAAAAAATAGTGAACCGGCTCGCTAAGGCCAGAGCCAAAAGCTCGGATCGAGCCTAAATTTTTTAGTCGAGGAAAATATCAGCTCGGCTCGGGAAAAAAAACCCAAATCATTTTTACTTGAGCCGAGCCCGAGCTTCAAATTTCAGCTCGACTCGTTGACAACCCTACACTAGATTCAGGTGAATTAAGGTCTCAAAGATAGCAGTGAAGTTCTGGCACTGGTTTTACAAATAAAGAGAGGTGGTGTAGGAACACATGGTGACATATTTGCTGGTTAGGATGTATTTCTGATCCTTGGTGGAGGATCTCCTGAGCTCCTCCAGGAATTCGATAACACTTCAATCAGTATATTCTATTAAGCAGTTATCCGGAAAGCTTCAAAAAGGAAAACATTCAATTTAGGGCTCAGTTGTAATGTTAAAAAATTTCTCCATTTCCCAAACATTTCTACAAAGTAATTTTATTAGTACAAAATTCTTTTCAGCTAACAGTAACTAATGATCTTACCTCCCTCCATATGTCAAGATCTGTTTACCTATGTCTTCTGAAGCAACCATCTGTAACGGACATGTAAACAGTAAACACATTTTACAACTACATCTAAACAAAAGGAAATGTCCTGAACTTCTAATAAAAGATAATATTTTGAGTTTTTTTTTTCTTTAGTTTCTGGACAGAATTTAGAGCTAAAAGGATGTAAACATGTTGCATACTCTGGATTCCAGGTTCATCAATATAGCAGATTTTGTTGCTTGTTTAGCACGATTCAGCTGTACCTGGTCAACTGCATGGAGAATAGGTTTAGAACAACTTCATACAAGTGAGATATCTAGATTTACTATCTGGAATTTTTTTTGAAGAAATCTATTTGGAATATTTTCTAAACCTGAATGTGAAACGCACAAGGGCACGTAAGGTGTTTTTTAGTAATTTGTACGCATTGATGGATGAATACGAGAGGGAGCGGCTAGAAAAATGTTAAGTTTTTCCAATGAATAAAATATTTATTTATGACACAAGAATATGAAGGATGTTTCAGTATCAACGGCCATCAGAATTCAGAAACAAGATTATGTGAACAGATAATGAAAAAGCTCCAAACAAAATATAACAGTACTCAAGCTTAAAAGCCTATAGCAAACCTTCTCCTGGAGTGGCAACCGCAATGAGTTCTTTAACTGCTATGTCAATTGCTTTTGTTACAAAGTCAGAACCCTGAATTTAAACAGGTAAGCTTCATCACTAAGGTAAGCTTCATCACTAAGCTATCCAATAAATACTCAACAAGGAGAATAAAAAGGCATAAGCTGGTCAAATATGAAGATTAACGGCTAGCATGGTCACTGCAAGGTGAAATAGATTTTCATTTTTCCTTCCTTTATAATCTACCGTTGTTCTGTTAAACAGAATTGCAATATTCACCAGGGCAACAAATACACAATTAACAATATACATAAGTTTGTATCGATGATAAATATAACCCTGGTTTGGTCTCCATTATTTCTAAAATACGTTTTGCTCTCTTATTTTCAACCACACATTCTTCAATAAAATAATATTATACGCAAACCTAAACAAATTCCTTATTTTTTAACCATACATTCTCCATCAAACTACTATTCCAAAATGCATTTTTGTCAAAAAAAAAAAAATGGGGCTCAAACAAGCTGATAAACCCCTTAAAATAAGTTTCATTAATTCGAAAGGGGTGAAGTGCAGCTGGAGATGGCAATTTCCAGATAATGCATTTTTAACCTAATCTACAAAGAACTATGGGAATGGATTACCTAATCAATCATGTTCACTACAATTTCCGTCTTTAAGGGCCTGTTTGAGACCCATTTTTTGCCCAAAATGCATTTTGGAATAGTATTTTGATGAAGAATGTGTGGTTAAAAAATACGGAAAAGTTTTGGGTTTGCGTGTAATATTATTTTATTGAATAATGTGTGGTTGAAAATAAGAGAGAAGAAAAATGTATTTTGGAAATAATATGGACCAAACAAGGGCTAAATTATTTCAAGTATACCAAAACAAAAAATCAGGAACAATACATTAAACCACTCCAATAAAGAGGGCAATCCATGCATCAGCAAAATCACAGTAACTTACCAAACTAAATACTAACATGGAAATAACAGATCTAAAATCCATTAAAGTTTTAAGTAGATCATATATAAAATAGACCAAAAATCTAACCACATTATAAATGTAACAAACACAAAATGTTGACAAAATTAAATAGGTGCCTTACAGTGGTAGCTTGAATTCCAAATAATCCGGTATGATTGTAAATGCTGGTGAATGCAGAAAATGACTGAATCTGGGGATACTCGTTCAGGACTCGGAGATCTGCAGACCATCCAGCAATTAGCAGATGGTAATCAAGATGGAGAAGAAATGAGAAGGAGCGCAAAATCAAGCTCAGGACTTCTGTAATAGCAAGCATAGATTAATTAAGAGATGCAATAAATGTTACTAGTTATTGAACCAATACGTGTCTTTAGCTCCTTCATGTGAATGCAGACAGATGTCTGTTCTTACATATTTGTAGGGAAATGAACGTTATACATATATAGACGGAAGACAGTGCTTCCTTTCTTCAAGAATCATGTTTACGTACTTGACTGATTATGTACAATAAAGGCAACTCACATAGTCTAGAGTACATCCCCTTTCCAGGACCACCAGCTGAGAAAGATCCACCTCCTCCCATAAGCATCTACAGGATCAATACAATCAGCATATCCTTACAAGATGGCTCTCAAACAAAAAAAAACTCATAAAAGAAATGAGAACGAACAATACAGAACAAGCAATTGTGTGATCTATAGTGAGTCGGTGACTGATGTATTCGACAGAGGAAAGAAATTTAAGCACACTAATTGTTAAGCCAAGTGTCAATCCGTGGTAAGAACAATCTTATTCAAGGCTTATAATCACTGAAAAGAAGAACCTGGAGAAATGTCAAAACTATTGCATCCTTTTCCTCAACCCAACCACCAGGAAGTTCAAAGGCCAGAGCGAAATGAGTTGTCTGCCCAAAAGTGGGAAAAGAATATTTATTGCCATATTTCAGATCAATGTTCAGAAATGTGTGGAAATGTAAAAAATGAAATACTTGTGGTACACACCCCTGAATCAGCTTGATGACGATAATCACCCCCTACATAAACTGGCTTTGGCTCAGCTGGACGTGGTACATTGGGTAGGTCAGATAGAAGTGGTTCTGCATATTTTAATAGCTCATCATGGTCAACACCTGATGCAGCAAGGACCATCCGAGAAGCAGTATAGTTTTCCTGACCAATGAAAATACCATTCAGGAGAAGAATGACTGTTAAATATCAAAGGACAGGAATGGAAAGGGGTTGAAATCCCAAAAAGTAAAAAGAATGGTAAAAGTAAAGGAACAAAAGATAAATGTTTGGGTCTCACAGCAACGAACTCCTCCAAAACGGCACTGTTCAATCTGTTCACAGCAGATTCTGAAGCCAAAAGTGCATTCCCATAGGGACCAGAGTAACCAGCTGAATGAATAGCCTCCAAAAGCAAGTGTTGTGGGTTTTTAGAGCATTCACTAACCTCAGCGCTCACCTTATGGAGCTGTAATGAACATTACAAAATTTATACACACATTCAAAAGAACAAAAAAAGAGCACTGACTCTCATATAAGACAGATGAAATTTACCTGTTCGCTAACCTCCCAATCCAGAAAAGCAGGGTTCCTCACAGAGTCAATGAGGAGCTCTACCATTTGAGGAACATAGGTCTTCAGAGCATCATAGGTATAACCCATATGTTCCCTAGAGGCGGAAGCCATGACATTGCCACCAATTGCCTCAACTTCTCTAACAAGACGCAAGTGGCTCCGATTAGTTGTACTCTTGAAGGCCATACGTTCCAGGAGATGTGTGGCACCAAATGACACTGGAGTTTCATATATTGAGCCACAATCAACATATAACCCAATTGAAGCTGCTGGGTTCTGACAAACAAAGTCAGCAATCACTGCTTTGTTCAGAGTAACAATATATGCAGTTCTTATTCTTTACAAATGAAGAGAAAAATATACAGCATGTTTGGCTAGCTTAAAATGTATTTATAAGAACCTTTTAAGCTTAGCCAAACGAGCTAATGGTTATCACATACCGCAGACGTTTCAGATGCAATTTTGAGACCATTGGGAAGAGTCGTTATAGTGGTCTTTCCAGGCTCAACAAAATCAGGCAATGGAGGTGGAAGTGTAACATCCTTAAGTGGGAAGTCTAGAGGAGGAAGTGACGAAGAATGTTCTCCAGTCAACCAGCTAAAGAAACCCCCTGACGATGTCTTGGTCGCAACGGCACTCGTACTTGCAAATCTAGTCAATCCCCTATTACTTGTTCGGTCCTATCACACAATCCAATGTTAAAAAAAACTTCAAATCAATGAGACCATGTGATAGTTTCTAGCAAGGATCAGGAATGTCATCCTGCAAATATCAATTGTCCAATTTAAAAGCACGAGACTCTTCTCTCATATATGGAATCCAAAGAATCTTCATTATGCACTAAACCAACTTTTATTTTGCAAATTACAACTTCATGTTGCAACATAGCATATGTGCCCCTCGTTCAAATAAACCCCAAAGCTTCCAGTTTTACTGAAGTAAATGAACCCTACAGAAATTTCGTTCTAAATATAACACATTTTCTGCCTGCTCCCATGTGTCATAGAATAAAGCATCAAGGCAAAAGTTCATTTTTACCACAAGCAACAGCATGTTGATTACAAAGTCACATTGAACAATATATCAATCGTCGAAATGTGAAAATTACACGAGTGCTATTTCTTAAGAGACCAACTTCAGATCCAAATAAAAAATAATCGATATATACATATACATAATAACGTCGATATATATAAGCGCATAAGTATACGTTTGGAATGTAACCTTGAGAGTCCTGAGGCGAGAAGCTGCGGCTCTGTACATGGCGATGATCAGATGAATTGTAATAGTGAGAAAATGAGGGTTAGGGGTTTAGGTTTTGGGGTTTGAGGGAGAAATGTACACCGAACGAGGTTCCTGTGACGTGAAAAAATGAGGGTTCCGTTAATTTTTTTTATTTTTTTGATATTCAGGTATCTCAGTTTAGCCAGACTAATTTCTGGACTTCTAGTTATCGGCCCCTCAGCGACTCGAGAAGGTAAACCGCGGGTTATGCCCTTATTGGCTCCCAGGTTCCTACACCGCTTATACTCCTGGCCCCAAGAGAGCCCTTCTCACTACCTTCCAGTTATTGTCTTGCCTTCAAGATAAAATCTCCCTTCCATTTTAATCTATTTTAATTTTATAGGAGATTGCCATGTTTCAATTATTTGAGTTCAACAAAGTTAAATTGATGCAATTTTTAAAAGGAGGTGAAAAAATAATTATAATTTTTAAAAGCTGCATTACCTTCCCTATCGTATCACCTCTTGTCCCATATACTTGTATCTTTGCTCCTGTTTCCTGATTTTTAGGTTCATATTACTGCATGTACTGATTACTGAGTATTTTTGAATTCAAGAATTGAAACCCATACTACTGGAGGACATGTACCTTTTCCAGTCGCTTTTGAGTATCACTTGCAGAACCAAACACTAAACTGATAAAATTGTAGCCAGGATACTCTTTAATCTGAAAAGATGGAATCATAGAGGCTCTTGAGATGACCAAGCCTTAGTTTGGGTAAAGATTTATAAATGGTCTATAAATTTAGTCACACATTCAAAAGCACTACTCGTTATTATCCACGCATTTTGTGGGACAACTATTATTCCTCTTTATAAACTATTTATAAATTTGCAAAATGAGGCTAATACTCCCACACAAAATTCAAGCTTGTCGATGCTAATGAAATAAAGATGATACGACTCCAAGTCTCCAATTGTTTGATAAACATTTTGAAGTGAGAGTAGGAGCTAATAAAAAGGCATGAAAAATCTATTACATAACAAGATGTTTTAAATGTTTTGTTATCTCCGCAACGTGGACACGAAAGTATTATTAACTGAACTCCAAACCATAATACCCTTTCTAAAACATCAAGTCATTCTTTTGCCCTTCCTCTTGTCCTTAAATCAACTTCACATGAGATATAGTGTCATCATTTCTACTTCAGGTATATTGTCTCCATTTGACATATATTACACACACTTCAGTGTTTCTTAAGTTAGCCATCATCTTAACTTGTACACAACATAGGATAAACAGTGACAAGATGGCAATTATGAAGTTCCATTGAAATACTTACAAAGATAGTTCCAGAGTTTCATTCAGATGATTATTAGTTATTACTGTAAAAAAACATGAATTTCCGTAAACACCACAGAATCTTGTCAAGGGTATGAAAAAACCTTTAACAACTATTTCATACTTTATTATAATTATAATATCAGAAAGAGAGCAAAGGGAAAATGATGAAATGCTAGTAAATATGTTCACTCACAGGAATTGGAACATTTGCCTCTTTCGGCAGAGGTTTGTAATCTGAAGGAGCCTTAAAGCTCGGATTTAACTTTAGTATCTCACCTGAAAATTCACAAACAAACAAAAATAAAGTGCATCACAAAACCATAAAGGAAAGAGAGCACAAAAATCCAAGGAGCAATCAGCAATGTACATACCAATAGCTTCACGCCTTTCAAGTTCCAATAACTCTGATTTCTAAATCACATATCATAGAGTAAGTTCTTTGAATATTAAAGACAGTTTAAGGACCAAAGTAGAAGTATCTTAAAGTCAACTCACCTCATTATTGAGCTGATGAGTCGAAGACCTCTTATCCAGAAATTGTGACGCCAATAATGAGTCCTCAGTTTCCAAACTCAGCTGTTGTGTTATTTGAACAACCCGATTCTGCCCAAAATTTGTAATACCACAAAGGCAGCAATATCAACACTCATTTGGCCCCTTACATACGAATTTGATGCAAACCATTAAATAGAAGACGCCTGACATTTTTGCACTCAACGCAAAAGGGAAATTCTTTAATTGTACCAAGCAATAAATTCCACATATTGGGTATAAGTGCATTCAACATATTTTTACTCCTACTGGATAAGTGAATCCTCAAACCAACACAACCAATTTAAAGTAAAATAACAATACATATCTTGAGTTGCAGTTGAAATTTGGAGGTGAGGGAATCTTAGACAGAAATTGATTAAAGATGAAGAATAATGATATTTAAGTCCAAGTACCTGATACGCCAATGCTCTCCCTTTCCTAACAGAAGTATCCATGGATAGATCAGGACCCCATTTGGTTTTTCTTTGAACAGGTTTAGTGCCTTCTGAATTTTCTGTATCACTATCTCCCTTTTTACCACCTCGGAACACAGGAACCAATGAACCTGACAACTTGTTTTTTGGTATAACAAATCCAGATTTTCTTGAAAACATAGAAACTTTTGGGCCGCTCGTCGATGCTGCAGATGGAGTTGTTACAGGAGTCTGAATATGGCCAGTAGCCTGCTCAACCTCTGAGCCCATCATGGCCTCCAAGCAAGCCCTGATGGTCACTTCAATTTTGTAAAAGATTACTGGAACTGACAATCAACCTTACTAAGCATTACAGACTTACGGTTATCAAAATAGAAACAGATGCAAATGAAGGATCAAAAACTTCGAAACAGAAACTACCTATTTATTCTTAATTTCAGATCACGTAAATGTTTTGACACTGCGGTAAAGTATATTAAAGCATTAATGGTGTATCATATTGCGTTGAAATCTTTGATTCATCCGCAATAACATGAACATTCAAGACAAAGTGCTCATTGAGTATATCTAAGAAGTCTTGAGATTGTAAAAACACATGAAGTATGTACTGAAATGCAAATTAGCCCTAAAAATTTGAAAGAATTAAGAGCGTAAGTATAACAATTTTTTAAAGGTCATTGATATGTATATCATATCAAAAAATGTTATTTTCCTTTCCCTGCCAAAAGTTACATGTATAAAGCAGAATGCTTAAGAATCCAAATATTCTATGTCGCCATCAGCCCAAAAATTCCCTGGGTTTCCAAATTCAACAACAAAAAAAGGAAAAAAAAAAAAAAAAAAAAAAAATCAACTTTTCCACACTCAGAGTACCTGAAGGAGATGAGTTAAGGCCTGTGTATGCGTATATATGTATCTAAAATTCGTCTACATATATATAACGCAGGACTGAAAAGATGAGAGAAGGGATCGTGAAAATTTAAGACAGAGGATGGACTAGTACTGCGAGAAGGGTTCCATTTGGGTACTGTGGAACAGGAAAGGTACAATCCCATTAAGCAGGGCTATCTTCAATGGAAGAGGAGGTTTTGCCCACTTTTAGGGAAAATTTAGTTTGTCTTTTTTAAACCGACACACTTGATCGGTAAAAGTGGAAATCTTTCCAATTTTATGTGAGTTGAAAAATAAAAATTTATATACCTCAGAAGATTGCATTTTTAATGAAAATGACATAAAATAAGTTTAAAGTAATTGTACTTTGAAATTCANAAGTAATTGTACTTTGAAATTCAAACTTCATTTCCACTTTCGTATCAAATAATCAGATAGAAATTAAATTTATCGGATATCACATTTTTCAGGAAATTTAAAACAATCAAATGGACCCTTACATTTTTAGTCAAGAAAACCTAGTCATTTTCTCATTAATGCAAAATGTTATTAGTTTTTCGATTTTTTTTCAATAAGTACTATACATGTACATTAGCCTCTTTAATTTTGCTAAAAATTAGATGTTTAATAAATTTTGATAAAAATTAATTGAATATGTGGCTGAAAAATTGATACACATTATGAAAATGTAAAGTTGAAAATTAACTTAAAAAATATAGTACAATTATTGCAAATTATTAATTTCACGTCCATACGTTTTTTTGTTTAAATCTTTTATTCACAACTTCAAGAAAACATAGTAGTAGAGGGAAACATAGATCAAACTTGTACATGTTATTACACAATATTTAATTGTATTGAGCCTTCGAAATCAAAAATAGTGTTTAGCTATGCATTACATCTGTATGGAACACGGACACTAAGAATCAAGGTTCTTTTGTAGTCATTTATGTCTCACTTGTACCATCAAAGCTATGTGCTTTCCTGCCTTTGCAATATCAGACAAGAGTAGATGCTAATAAAATAAAATGTTAACTCCTTTTGTCTAGTACAAACCAACGCTCCAGGGCGATCAGTCCTCGACACTTCCAAAGTGGCATGTTTTATGGTCCAAGGAAAACACAGAATGGATGAAGGATATAAACCAACGAAAAGCTCTCGACTTGAGAAGAAGAGATTCCTGTCAAGTGTTAAGTGAAAGGGTAGAAGTTTGAGAACAGCAAGCTGCCTAGGAAGATGTAAGCTGCACAATATGCCCATATGAAATGGCCCCATATCTTGCCACTACCAGAAGATCCAACGATATGGGAAGCGAACCAGAACAAAGAAGGACTAGCAGATAAAAACCGTGTTGAGACCTGTCAAGCACGTTATTACACACTGAGACAGTATGGGATAGAAAAATGAGAAAAAAAAAATGGTGAAGTTTTAGAACAAGAAAACCAGTTTAATAAAAATGGTGAAATCCATGTCTTCTAACAGAAAAAATACAATATTGAATAGGGACAAATGTTGACGACATGAGGTGCTCAATAAGAAACAAATTTACAATTAGTTCTTGGTAAAAGAAGAATGAGCCTAACCTGCACGTGCATGGCAAAAAATGCTGTTGCAACCATGAAGCTCAAGTGTAGAACAAATGGAAGAATAGCAACAGGCACACATTGTAGCCTATCAACTGCTTCACTTTTTGACTGCAGTGCAACAGATCTCTCTCCTTTGATAGCTTGTTTCCTCTGCCTGAGAGTAGAATCATCTGCCGTAGACAAATATTCAAGTGATACCCAAAGTCTAAAGCTTATGTGTTTATGCAAAGAAAATAAAATTCATTTTTGATCAAATCCAACGACATTTCTCATGAAGTGCAAGTAGAACAATGGCACACTATATATGCTCATCAATCCTGAATCACTGGTACTTGATTTCATAAACTAAAGGTTTAAGAAATCCAGCTCAGCTCGTTCAAAGTTCTAGGAGCATGTTAGGCTAAGATTAGAAGTGAAACTAATTTAAGAAAATTGTTGTTTCCAAATGCGTTTTGATAGGTTGTTTTTTTCTTATTTACTTATTTTTAACAGTCAATTAGGAGTTACAATAAATAACTTGCATTTTCAACTTTTGACTCATTAAAATTTATTTAATTTAAAACATACCTATAATTCATTTTTTGAGCCTAACATGCACTAGAAGTACTGGAAGAGAGCCATACACTTGCACATGCACTGCAGAATATATAATCAAAAGAGCCAAACAATCTGCTATCTGAGGCATTTATCAATACCACTGCAGAACAGGAACCCGAAAAACTTAGAAGGGTTAATATTGAGGGTAGCAAAAGCCAAGTTCCGAAGATGGAAAATACAACATGCTCACATTGCCGGCATGGTGCTAAGGGTAACGTCAAGTTCCTGTTGGAATATGATTCAAACTAAAATAATGGTCCATCTTATAAATGTTCGGACTCCTGAATATACAGTTTCCCAATGTATTGAAATCTGGGATGTGGTCTAGCAAACATGACCACTTCAATTTTATAATCCCAATTCTAATACCTTGAAATTCAAAAATGACAAATTATACAGTTGATACTCAATTGAAATAGGATCTCTAATTGTACTAGAGGTTTATTTGCCAGCCTAACCAATGCCTAAAGGTGAAACTGGTCTTTGATCGTAGACATATACAATGTACACAATAAAGTACATTCACAATAACATTCCGTAACTTGCAAGCCGATTCTTATAAAAACTTCATACCTTGCCATAAGTTAGAAGTTTCTTTCTCTGACAAACCAGATGTTGTTGGTCCTGTATCTTTCACCAGAAAACTGGCAGAACCAAATGATTCTTTATCCACAGAAGCAGTTCTAAAACCAAGCGAGAGAAAAACTTCAGGCCACAGCTTCACATAGTATATGATTGAGCAAAGTGCAAGAGACAGTATTGGGGATGCAAGAAGAAAATTAGGCAACTGTTTCACTTGGAAATATCTAAGGAAGCCCACTCCCCTGACATACAAGAATAATCAGCATTAGGCATAAACAGGAACAGCATCATGTAACTGATAATTTTGTTAATGCAGCTCACATGGAAGGAAATAGATCAATTCAACTATAGCTCTCCTCCATTTTGAGGCAATCGTGAAACGAAATTATACAACAAAGAAACAGCACAAGTATGCATACAAACCAGGTCGATAAGCAAGCCTTTTAAGATGAATTTATATGAACTTATGATCTTCCTACAGGATGTAAGCCAATAAAAAAGCGAGTATTATACTTAACACAACCTATCCATATCGAAACCCTCCTTCAAAAGCTCATGTAGTTTACATGAGTTTAAGAAGAAATCAAGAGCAAGATATGCAGTCACAAATACTATAACGGGCGACATAAGAGCTGATGCTATTTCCTTACAGACATTAACAGAGGTGAGTTTTGAACTAATCCAGCCCCTGAACACTTGCATAACAATTTTTGACCATAGCGAAGCAATGTTTTTCCAAGTAACTCCAAAAGGGACACATTCTTTTCACTCAAAAAATAAAAAATAAAAAAATCTGCATATAAAAAAATTATCATATATTTCTTGGACTTAATTAATGCTGGAGCTCCTAGTATGCAACATTATACCGATCCAAAACAGCATAAGGTTTATTTTTATAAAGAATATTTGGATATCTCTGACCAGACACTTTTAGTTAAGTGAAGGAATAACAGAGAAATTTAGGAAAGAAAAACAATATACATACCAATAGTGACTTTGAATATAACTGTACAGTAAAGGAAGTCTTTTCTTGCACCAAGGCCTCATTTCATCTGGAGACAGTCCCATGCAGATATTTAAGTATCCATATGCTTGAAAAGAGACAAAAAGGAAAATGATGCACAGACTACGTAAAGCTCCAGCAAGAATAACCTGCAGTGCTGACTGTAAGTTGAAAAAGATTAGCGAAAAACAGAAATTGACATATTAGTGCACCATGCAATATTTTAGGACACAACTCTGCAAAATATAAACAGAATATTGTTCTTGCTACTAGGGTTGCTTCTTGTTCACCAGATATGCAAGACTTTTCCACAACCAAACACACACAAAAAATAAAAAATATTAGACACTTTTCAGGTGAATTTAAAAATACACTGAGAGGGAGTTAAACATCTGTTCCAGAGACGGAGATATTCAGGTCAACATGTTCGGAAGAAACACATTCGCATTATCATTCCACTGTTGATATTTTCGTTCTTATGGACTAAGAGGAATAATGCTAAGCATAAAGAGGCACGGATGGAGCCTCAGAGGATCATTTGGAGAGTATACTGCATGATTTCACTTCTTCACATGGGTCGACTCTTACGGCCTGTTGATTGGCGTGGGGACTTGAATATCACCCCACTTTTTGGTATTTATTTGACGCTTCATCCTCCAACATCCCCTATATTGGTTCATTAGCACACTCCACCAACGGGATCTTACAAGATTAATATCAATAGATGTGTCAATGATGGTTTTGCTAGTGGTAGTTGCATTATTCACAACCACGATGAAAACTGTATTAGGGCTTTCTCATCATCATATGGAGCATGTCTTACTCTGGAGGCTGAGCTATGAGCTATTTTGGATGGGATTTTACTCGCTCGGCAACTTCAATTATCTGACATAAGGGTGAAAATTGACTTGTTCATGGCCATTCACTGTATCATTAACTGTGGAGGATCAAGGTCGTTTTAGGTCCCTTTTAGACAGATCGGACACATTTTCTCATTTGATCATGATGGTGTTTCCCATATGAATCAAGTAGTTGATTCATTGGACCAACGTCATTGTCATGAATATGGACCGCTATATCTACCACGACCACTCTGCGTCCTTGCCCAGATTGACCGATATGACTTTCCTAGTATTAGAGAACATTAGTTTTCATTCCACTTGTTTTCATTGTATAGGAAGTAGAGCTACTTCATTTATCTGATTATTTCATATGTTGCATTAGGCTGCTTTTGGGTAGTTTATGTCCACTTCCTTTTGTTCTTATGAGTTTGATATTATGTAAGGTTGGGGCATCCTAGCCCCATCAACCTTTCTCGGTGGAGCCTAAAACTCACTGAAACTGTATTGAAGTCTTGCATAATTAAAAAAAGGGAAAACATGTTTGATTCATTTTCTGCGTAGGGCAGCAATTTAGGTGCTGTTCTCTTTGTGTTTCTGTTTTG
>CAIGRL010249215.1:0-10820 GCA_903798325.1 Fraxinus xanthoxyloides
CTATTTAAAGGTTTTTGAACGTTTTTCCGTCATTATGCAATTGAACACAAGTTTCGTTTTTTGTGAATTCAAGTTTTCTTATTCTAAAGATTTACGTTGGTAAATCTTTTACTTCCGTTCTGTGTCAAGATATCATCAATCTTTGGTAAAGGCTATTTGTTCTTGATGGTCACTTTGTTAAGTTCCCTATAGTCTATGCATAATCTCAAGGATCCGTCATTTTTTCTTGACAAATAAGACTGGAGCTCCCCAAGGGAGGAAACTAGGTTGAATAAAGCTTTTCTCAAGAATTCTTTGCAGTTGTGATTTTAACTCCTTTAATTCAGTTGGAGCCATGCGATTATAGCTATGGCCATTGGCCCATTCCTGGACTCAATTGTGAATTCTATTTCCCTGTCAGGAAAAAGCCCTGGAAGTTCATCAGGAAAAAATGTAGAAAAATCTTTCACTATTGGAAGATCTTGTATGGAGGATGTTACTTCAATGCCTAACTGATGTAAGCTAATGATTTGTTGAAAATTTGTCTAGCCTTAGTCGTCGAAATGATGTAGTTGCAGGATTTTCCATCGATGAGATCGGCTCATTGCCCGAAATCTTGACATTTTACCTTTTACACTCAATAAGTACTTGGTGATTGGATATCCAGTCCATTCCAAGAATGACATCATAATATTTCAAATCTAAGAGGATCAAATTGACAGGAAAGTTTTGACTACCCAAATAGACTAGAACATTTAAGACCACTTGGTTTGTCTTTTGAAGATCTCCTAATGGTATGGTGACTTTAATATCATAATGAATATGATTGGGAGATAACATTGTGGTAGATATAAAATGATAAGATGCAAAAGAGTGAGTTGCTCCAGAATCGAAGTTAGTGTTGGCAATCTTACCTTCAACCATCACTTTATCAAATACAACGACATGGATGTCCGCTCCTTGAGTCGTACCCATTGAGAAAACTCTTGCAGTAGCTGGTTGGTTCGATTTATTAAGTATGGCTACGAATTCTCTTGCCATGTGTCATTTTTGTCCGCAATAGAAGCAGAGTCCAGTGCACTTGTAACACTCCCTAATGTGTTTCTTTCCAACGTGTATCATACCATGGTTCAAATTTTCCCTTATGATTTGAACCATGACTTTCACCATTTTCCTTAGAGGTCAATCCTGAATGGAAATTTTCTTCTTTTGAAATTGGCTTGTCCCGTTCGCCTAGTTATTATTCTGGAAATTTCATTTACAAAACTCACGAGCTCACATGATCTTCTATTTGGCTAGCTCGGTAGTAAGAGCTCTATCGGCTATAATGGCGAAAGAAATACCTTTCATTTATGCCATTTGTACATCTCAACTTAACTCTAGTTGTAGTGCTTCGAAGAATCGATCGATTCTTATTACTTCCATTGCCACCATGTGTTAAGCAACGCGAGATAAGTCCTCGAATTTCTTGATGTATTCTTCTACAGCCATCATTCATTTTCTAGTTTTTAGCTAGAAGATGAATGATGGCGAAAGAAATTCCTTTCATTTATGCTATTTTTACATCTCAACTTAACTCTAGTCGTAGTGCTTCGAAGAATCGATCAATTCTTATTGCTTCCGTTGCCACCATGTGTTAAGCAAAGCGAGATAAGTCCTCGAATTTCTTGATGTATTCTTCTACAGCCATCATTCATCTTCTAGTTTTTAGCGGTAGCTGAGATGTTTTTATTTTGAAATAACTCAAAATCTTTCCCAAGTCATCATAGTCATATCTTCCAGGTATTGGTAGGTATCCCACCATTGTCATGCACTTCTACGTAGCATAAAATATGCCAATGAAATTACACAATAAAGACCACACACTCATGATCATGATAATGACACAGAAATAATCACACAATCACGATCATGTTACAAGTTATTGAAGTGATCGGAATCGATCATGATGTTCATGTTACAAGTTATTGAATGATCCGGATCAATGAAGGAAGTTAATGAATGATGAACAATTATGATGATAATTATGATATGCCAAGAATGAAGAATGATTATTTATGTCTTACTGAGAGATGGCATACTAAATTAAATTCATTGCAAAAATATATCACATGAACATGCCTCCACTCACTGAATTATTATTCACATTTTTTTTCTCACAATTTTTAGGGAGTGAGATGCGAATATTTAAGACAAGGATTGAAGGTTGGACCATTCATCCAGATCAATTCGAAGTTCGTTGGGTCTTTTGAAGTAATTTTGCTAGGAAATTTTACTTGGAAGATGAGTATGAAACAAGTTGAAGCATACGTCTCACGTACACTATTATTAAAGAGTATACATACAGATTATGAGTACGAGTATTATCAGTATTTTCATTTTTAAATAAATGTAATTGATAGTATTGACGATAATATATATAATAGATTTTTAACAATAATGTCTAATAGTGGACTTCCATCATTTTGAAAATTTAATGGGGCCACATGCTACTGTTTAAATGAAAATAGAATGAAATGCAAATATTTTTCTTATTGTCCTCGTTTATTGCACTTTTTTACAATACAAATTATTTGTCCATTAATTAGAAATAAAAATATTGAGTAAAAATATTTAAATTATATAAATATCTATTTAAATAAATAATATAATGATATGGGCTCGACGGCTAAGGCCTGATCCGAAAGCTTGAGGCGAGCCTAGATTTTTTGGTAGAGTAAATGTTCGACTCTGCTCGGGTAAAAAAAAAGTCTAAATCATTTTTACTCGAATCGAATTCAAGTTGTACAATGGTTAAAACACTACGGTTCAAAGATTTCAACATCAAATTCAAGACATGTACTTAATATGCGGTGTATTTATTAAAAAAATGATAGTCTAATCCTTTTATATATTTGTAGATTTGGTTGAAAGTCTAATCCTTTTATATATTTGTAGATTTGGTTGAACTTCATCATATACCAAAAATTATGATTTCGAATTGCAAATCAAGAAAATAGATCAAAACATAATTTATATATGGAATAATGATATTTATAGTGAGGACTACTGATAATCGTTCTATATAGCATACATATGTCATTTTGTTATTTGATACATTAATGTTATAGTTTTTTTCATTATTTTATGCATCAAATAATAAACTGCCGCATGTATATCACGTGGAAAGATTATCGATATTTTTCATTATGAATAGTAATACTCACATCATTCTTATGTTTTTCGCGTTTTTGTGGATAATGTCCATTTAAAAGAGATTAGTGACAATGTAAGATAACTTTGGGTGGTAAATTTATTGATTGATTTTTTAGCGGTAAATTTATTGATTCGTATATATACGTCACTTTTCGTCAGGTAATTTGTGCACCTATCAATATGCATACAATAGATATGGAAATTTTTCAAAAAGGGTAAAATGGACATTGTACATGGCAAAATGATCACTTTGACCTGGGTGATTATATTTGCACCATAATTTTTATAAATACATCAAACTTTAATTATATAAAAGGTCATCAACCTTTATATTTAATCTAATTATTTATTTGAAAAGTTGACATTATCTTAACAATTTTTTTTGTTATTTAAATAACTGCTTCTAAAATGTGTTTTGTCTTATTAGTTCTATTATTACGAACTCAACAATGAGATTATACCATATCCTAATCTTGTGTTTAAAATTTAAATAAGAAGAATAAAAATTCATTTTTGTCTATAAAAATGAATATTGTTGTCATGAGCAAGGATCAGTAATTATGTCTCTGGAAAAAAAAAAAAGGATGAACTCAAGAAAAAACTCATATTTGAACTCTTCTAAGATAATTAAATCTTAAGCTATCTTTCCTTCCTCGTCTTAATTATCACTGCTTTACCTCTTGGCTCTTGAGAGGCGACGATGGGCTGAAAACCCTCGTCAACTCTTTCGAAATAACATCATTGAAAATGATTGTTAATCAACGTAGAACCTTCTTTACCTTGTTGTGGAATAGATCTAGGTTGACTATCTGAGTTGTTAGGGTTTTCTGACAAATTCGACGACGTTCGATCCAATAAGAAAGTGTCTGATATCGCTTCATGCATTTTCTCAACGATGTCGAAAAGTGATGATGGGTTGCAAAGGTTTATTTGAGAATTCCGATGGATAATTGTTGGTTATAGATGATAAAGAGGAAAGTTGAATTTTGGAATTTAAGATTTGGGGCTAGCAAGGGTATAATGGTCTTTTAACAAAAATTGATTGCTTAAAAAGTTCTTTGACGTTTTCTGTCAACTAAGGATAAGAATGCAACAAAAAAGATGGGTCGATGACTTTGAGTTACCAAAAATATATAATGCAACCCACTTGCTAATAAGTCAATAGGTTGGAGACTTATTATGCAATTTCTCTTTATAGGTCGGGGGAGAAGAGAGAGGATGATGAGGAGATCAAGACAGAGAGNATAATTGTTGGTTATAGATGATAAAGAGGAAAGTTGAATTTTGGAATTTAAGATTTGGGGCTAGCAAGGGTATAATGGTCTTTTAACAAAAATTGATTGCTTAAAAAGTTCTTTGACGTTTTCTGTCAACTAAGGATAAGAATGCAACAAAAAAGATGGGTCGATGACTTTGAGTTACCAAAAATATATAATGCAACCCACTTGCTAATAAGTCAATAGGTTGGAGACTTATTATGCAATTTCTCTTTATAGGTCGGGGGAGAAGAGAGAGGATGATGAGGAGATCAAGACAGAGAGAGAAACCAACTGCCCTTTTCCCAGTGGACGCCGTCGCCGACGCCGGAAAAGCTTCAACTTCGACGACCCTGTTCCATATTTTGCTGGAAGGTACAATCTTTAATCTCAAAACATGTAAAGCTCTGTGTTGTTGAATTCTCAACCACATAACATGTACTGTTCGAGGTTCTTGAACTCTATAAATTTTGGATCATAAGTTTCCATTTCGTTTCCTTGTTCCCTTTTTGTCTCAAATTCTAGTTGTGAAGCATTAAACTTCGAGCATCCACTTGTTGTATAGCCAGAGGAACTAAGGAACCTATAATAGAAGAAATTAGATTACAATGTTACTCCGCGGGTGCTGATGGACCTCAAATTCATAGCTGCGCCAGCACCCGCATCTCAGGCAGGGGTCATAAGCAATATGGACAGCCTGCACTAAGACTTGGGATTTCCCTTAACCTAAATACTTTATGCTCACAGTTGATTTTAAAATTTAATTCAAACTCATGTTTCAACATAGCTTGCCAAAAAATCCACTAAAAAACTTGGAGAATTTATTAGGTGATGTAGCACCGGATTATAAGCCAATGCAACGCTTAATTTTAAGTCTTACGTATACAAGAGTTGAACACTAGTGTATGAGTTTGAGAGTTGGGGGCTAGTTAACATATGTTCACGACTAAAGACCAAAGTTGAGCTAGAAAATGAACTTCATTCATAACTTGTTTAGTACATACGTTGATTAAGTTAGCGATTCTAAATTTGGTGACTGAAGTACAAGGATGACTAACCAAATCAGAACAAACCTCCTAAAAGGAAACACACATTCAATGATACATGCAATACCTCGACGGCTCGACTTGATTTTTCATTTACCAGTCTTATAAAAATGAATTAGACGTGGCTAATGAATGGTACAAGTTACAGATCCAAAGAGAATGAAGAATGAATGACCTGTTGGACTCTCTTTGTCGGATAGATTTTTCCACATTGAAATTTAATGGAGTTTTTTATTCGAAAACCTCCTAAATGGTAGAATAGGCTTGAGTTTTGATATGTACAAGCAATTTTGTGCTTCAGTAAATAAAACAATATGGATTATTGTTCTAAAACTGTTAAAACATATATTTCAATACGGAAAAATAGAGAGTATATTTTATGTTCTGGTACATGCATAAATTTACACGTTCTCGTGCATTAATCAATAATCTTTTCTCTTCATGTCTCAAAACAGATATGTTGTCTTTGCAAAACTCTCCATCAATCCATCAGTCATCACACATGATTGCGAAACTTCATTAAAGATGACAGAGCTAATTGTACCAGTTTGTTTAACTTCCATAACCAAACAACTACGTTGAAGAAACTTCATTCCAGCCCCCTTCAAAATCTGTTCTGTGTAATGTGTTTATTCATTATTAATAATACAATATGTCACCTTTCGTGGAGAAGAACATTTGCTTTCTACTGGAACATGCATCAGCAAAAAAAGCATATTTCTTTTACAAGCACGTGTTTGGTATAGAGGACTAGATGGGATGTAACTATACAATAAGACCAAATGACATGTTTGGTACGAGGAGTAGATGGGATATAACAGTACAGCAGACAAAATTAAATATTTGGTGCTGAGGACTAGACGGAATATAACGTACAATTATTAGTATTGTCCATTACTATCTAATCTACCTTTCAAAACATGCCATGAGTGTTTCAAAAATTACTAAATTAGAGTCTACTACACAAGCATGGATATGCTTGCAAACTCGCACACACATATACTCAAGTATTGTCATATAACTCACCTCGTAAATTCCTAAGATGTTCATTACCTCTAGGATTACATTTCAAAATGCCAATAGCTATTCGTCATATAAATATCCTTTCAAATCTCTTGCTCATCACATACTATTAACAAGTATAATATTGTGCTTGTATGGATGTGTAAGAATTTAATGACGATTGTTCTCTGAATCTTATAGCACGATGTCGACGGGAAAGCATATTACACTATTGAATTCATCGCGCAAGCTCCAAACTACACTCGCCATGCTCTTAGTACAATCTGTATTGGCAATGGTATGAATCTCGGTTTTGGATCTGGACGATATGTGCTTTGGCTATTCCATAAAAGTAAAAGGTCTTTGAATGCTTATGAGATTTGGGATTCGACGTAAGAGACAACTGCCGTTTTCCTCACATTTCATTACAGCTAACAAAGCATTTTCCCAACCTGCTTTATGTGGTCCAACGAGTTCTTGCTAATTTTTCGTTATATCAACATAAACATAGTAAAGAAAAGGTTGTATGTTCTGGACGGTACTGGACTAAGGATGAAAAGTAAAGTTAAAATCTTTTCCTCTATACTAGTATTGTGCACTATATAAATCGTGAATGTTATGGTGAAGAGCCTAGAGATAATAATTGTATATTTTTATCTGAGTAATATTACTGCTTAGTTATGACCGTATTTGTCTACAAAAGTTTGAGCAGAGAAATTTTTTTTTATTTTATATTTTTTTTTTCCCGGTGTTTTGTGCAGAGAATTCACTTGAACTGTCTAATTCTATGCTTGAGTGCCATTATTAGATTTTTGATCATTCATTACGTTTAGGCTCTGCTAGGATACTGGATCAGATGACAAATATACTGAAGATCATGTTTCCCCTGTGCCAAAAGGAAATCCCAAAATGAAGGCACATAGATACATCGGTAAACTAGACATTTACGGCCACATTAAAATCTGGATTTGATTTTGCACTTTGTTAGCAAAGATAAGGGGAGGCAAACAGTATCTGGAGATTTTGCTTTTTGTCTCCATTTTTCCTTTACAAAATCCAAGAATGAACAGATCGTTATGTTCCATAAATAACCGAATGGTGATGTGCTTATTACTATATGCATATATCGTCATGCTCTACAGGCTTCAGTTGAGTCTCTTTTTGGGTATAATATTAGAAGGGTTGGAATTTGGTTTAAAGATGGGAAAATTTAATTAAGCATAGAACTTGGAAATGTGACTTCGGGTCAAATTCAGCCAAGTATTCGGACTTAATCAATAATCAAATTATAATATAAATAGACTAACTTTTTCTACTCGTCAAGTAGATTGTCATGGAATATTTGGATTCTCAAAATTAATTCCAGATGAATGAGAAATCAGGGTCCAAAATTTGAAAGAATAGAGGAAAAACTGGCCGTGAAATTTGCCTAATTCCATCGCTCGCCTAGCGCTCAAACAATGTGACATTTGCTCGAGCGACAGGCAGGCAACAGAGTTGCTGATGAACATGTGTCACTGTCGTTCAAGCGAAAGACTAGAGACAGCAAGGGATGCTTCCCATCATGAATGTTGCTGAGTTTGTAGCGTGACACTTCACCCACAATCTCTCATCTCCTATAAAAATGATAATTTGGACATCCATTATGCATCCTATATCATTTGCATTGAGCATTATATCAAAATTCTTGCAAAAACTCTCCAAAAACATTTTCTTGCAAAGAGAATAATCAGTTCGAGTTTGTTGTTGCCTTATAGTTTGAAGTGCTTCTACTATAAGGAAGTAATCAGTTGTATCTTGAGAGGGACTTGTCGTTACTACGTTAGCACCGTTGCGAGTAAATTTGTCAGTATTTTCACTTGTCTCGGATCATTTTATCCCTATCGTCTTCTTCATTTCTACCGTTTGTTACTTTTTTTAACTTCATTTCTGCGTTGCTAACTTAGCCTATTGTTATCCACTTTCAAAATGAACTTTACTATATCCCCAACAAGAAGATTATTCATAGCATGTCTCGAAATGACCGTTAATCATATTTATCTTCTTCTAATGTTCTTAATTGTGTCAATGATTACTGATTAATTGCTAATTAATTGTGGAACATTTCATACGGAATTTCTCGAATGCATTCTTGATATACTCATGTGATTGATACAACTTCTACATACCCCCCTGTTCTCGTAATTGTGTGGATTAGGAAGAGGAATGATTCTATAGTATTGGAAGGTACCGTCAAATCCTATTCAATACTCCAAGTTAAACATATGGTGGTGCATATTATGCTGTCAACTTGCTAGAACTTTCCTGCACCACCATATGTTTAACTTGGAGTTAAATGTGGTTGCAGGAAAGTTCTAGCAAGTTGACAGCAGAAGCCAATGAGAGGAGATGGGAGAAAATGAAAGATTGAAAACTGTGGTTGATTCATTCCAAAACTTCAATGTTTGATAAGAATATTTCATTTCTTGTTCTTCAAAGTTGTTTACATGGTCATTAATTAACTCTTGCATTTATAAATTGTCTAACTGTAGAGTAGCACGCGTGACATAATGAGACATGTTAGGTCATGAATTTATATGCATCACGCTACAATTTGCTAATTTATAATGATAATGACAACATAATTAAATCAAAGCACTGTCTTTTAGGCTATATATCATCACAATTAGGGTTAGGATGCAGTCATTAGGTCCAAAATCTCAGTGTTTAATTAATTAGTTCATCATGATGATCATTTGGTACTGGCATATATTTTTTTGGCTGCTGACTGCAATGAATACATTTGGGAAGCAATTATTGTTTCATGAGTGAAAGCAAACCATATACTTCGGTATGTATGCACGCAATCATGAACTTGGACTATGATTCTCTTTGCAGTTGGTTTCAAGTTTGAATGACTTTTTAAAACTAACGTCAATTCTTGTGAAATAAATATATTAAAACATTTTGTTGGTACGATCTACTAACAATGCAGTACATCAAATTGCAAATTTTATATAATCGATCTCGAATTTATTGAGAATAAACATCATTTGTTTTTGAATGTTTTTTATTTAGAACATATGCTTTAGCATCCCTACAACAAAAGTTAGCTAGCATTTTTCCTTCGTTAGAATAGCATATTGAAGCTAGAGCAAGCATCAACAAGAGAGTATCCTAATCAACATCACTGTCCCAATTATTTGTAACCTTCATCAACAATCTACTTGGTCTATATTCTTTTTTAGTCCTTTGTAGAACCCATGTCCTTTTTGTAAGGTGAGTTGTACATATAGTGGGTGTTTGGTATTAACGAATTAGATTGTACAATCTCTATCCATATTGTGCACTACTATTTAATATACCTTACCAAATATATCAATTTGTACGAATAGTCAGTCTTATCTAATGATGTGTACTGAAATGAGATCCACATATCCATACACTGGGCAGTTGGTAGAGTATTAGAATGTACTAAGCACTAAAATAAACAAGATATTGATTTATTTTCCGTTCTTCTTAATATTGCGAAGTGTTATCTATCCACCTTATCAAAATCCAATCTTGTTTAATAATGTGTATTAGATTGTTCAAATTACGTATTAGATTGCACTCAATAGTAAAACAGACAAGATTTTAGCTTATTTTTCTTTTTAATATTGCAATGTACTACTTAACTCAACATATGTCGATTTATAGTGTCCAATCTTATCTAATATTACGTAACCTTTAGGATGTGATTTTATGTAGGAGTAATGATATTTAGCATTATTGGTACTATAATACCGATGTATGTCGCACTAAGTATCATTAAATAAAAGGTATAATTAAACAAATAATATAATTTCATATTTAATTGAACCTAACATATAATGACATATAAATTGATGTTCTAGTGCCATTGGTACTACGTAGGATTATTCTTTGTGTGCAATGGGTATATATGATTCATTTTAAAAGGCTATAAACTTTTTTGATATTGTTTATGTGCAAGCTGCGGGCAAAATTAGGGTGTAATGATGGCAGCCGCCTACTCCATGATCACTATTGTGCTTGACACCTTCACACATTTATAATTTGTTATTGTATGTAAATATATATATTTCATGATATCTTTGATTTGAACCCTTTTGTGTAATTCTGATTCTCAGATACAAGTTCAGAGATTACCAACTTTATTCCATTTAGAGAGAGATTGTCTGTTCGAAAAATTAATTTTGCATGAGCCCTCAAATAAATTATTCATGCCAACTCATATTAGTTTCGATATTGATTCGAAAAAGAAAAAAGGTTGAAGAGTCGAATCGAAATTGAATAGATGTGGAATTGGTTGTATTAAAAAAAAAAGTAAATAAAAAAAAAA
>CAIGRL010249226.1:0-11059 GCA_903798325.1 Fraxinus xanthoxyloides
GTTTCTCCCCTATCCAAAGATGTCACAATGGAGTTTAAATGAAAATATCTTTCAGGATACAATGGAGGTGTTTGACTCAATTGTGATGATTTGATCAAATCAAGAGAACACTCTATGAGTGAATTGATGATGCCAAGGGAATGAAAGAAGAAATAGAATGAATATCTATATTGTATCTGTAAATGGGCAACATACTCAATATATAAGGGAAAAGTGTCTATTGAAATGAATGTGTATGCATGTTGGAGAAAAACTGTTAACTTCCAATACACACAACTCTTCAACACATCCCTGTTTCGAAGCGACGAATTATTTGCATAACAACAATAAACAAATAAATAAATTATGAAAAAATATCTAACAAATATTTCAAGACGTTCCACAAATTCTTTCTTCCTTTATCAAGGCCAAGGCCTACGGAAAAAAGGTTAGGAATGAATTATTAAATGAAATGAAAGATTGGACACGTTAATAACTATTTCCCATAAAATTTGTCTTGGAGTTTCTTTTTACTACTTCTGACTGTTTTGAGTGATATCTTTTATAAGAAATAATCAAAAATCAGTGCTTGTTAATTTTTTCAACAATGATTTCAATGTCGTGTAATGTGGATCATATTTCTTAATTCACCGAATTGATCAAATTCTATATTTAATTTTAACACATTTATGAACACGCAAAACAACATTATTAACGTAACCAAAAATATAAGTAATAGAGAGGCTTGAACTTGAGTGATTGTTCAACGGACTTTTTTGAAAGACTTTGTTTTTATTTATCGATTTCATAATGTCATTATTCATCACTACTAATATGTGAAAGTGAGAAAGCAGTCATAATTTACTTAACCGAAGAATAATGTAAATCGAACTATCTCGTCTATAAACTTAAAATATTGATAAACAAATAAACATTGGCATTCATATTTTATTATCAATATGCTTTGTCATGAAAAACCATATTGATTTTAAATGCTTTTCATGTAGGGTTTCATAAATGGATAAAAGTGAAACTTCAAAAAGGACAGTAAACTTTGAAACCCAAACCAAAGTCACATTAGAACAACATTTAGTGTTTTTTACAAATCTCAATAGTAAGAGATCTTTTGTTGTCAAGAGTAATTATTATTGAATTACCATTAGCTGTTTCATAAACTGCATAATAATTTTTTTTTTAAAAGTTAAAATAGTATTCGTTATATTTTTCAATTCTATCCAATGGAATGTACCAAACATCCATCCTTTTCCACCAACAATTCTCTGAACCTGGCCCACCCTTTATCAGCAAGAAATTTGAGAAGGGTTCTAGCCATTTCTTTAAGCTCCTCATCCAATCTTGGCTCTCCCACTTGGGCAGCTAGCCAGTCTTGGTGCTCAAACTGCCAAGAAACCCAAATTTACCCCAATAAAATGACCAATGTACACATTACATACCAATGTTGTAAAAAAAACTTAAAGTGTGACTAGTTATGGAGGCCAAGTTTCAAGTTTTACGAATCTAGAAGAGACCTAAATATAAAAATGCATTACTTATTTTTATTTAGAATATTAATCCTTCTAAAACTTGTTTAATACTTAAAATAATAAATACCAAACATCTAAAACTATAAAATACTATATTTAATTAATAATTTATATAACCAATCAATTATACAATTTTCAAATTTTCAAAATGCAAAAGTTAGACTATTTTTCATAAATTCAATTTTTAACTAGACAAATCATACTTAAAAAATTTATAGGAACTTCATATATACTTTCGAAATCTCCAACAAAATAATAAGTTTCAAAATCATAATTATATAATGTAGATAGTATAGTTACTTAAATTTTATTTAAATCTTTAATGCATAAAGTCATTTTTTATTTTTGTACAATAAAGTCATTCAAAAATTTGAAACTAAAGTCAAATAAAAGTCTTTTAAAAAAGAAAATAATAATAATAAAATCAAATAAAATGTCTTTTAAAAAAGAAAAAAAAAATTAATAAAGCGTGTCAATCACACATTTAGCAATTAACAGTGGACCGTTCAATAAATAGTCACACGCAGGGACATTGCAACATACATATGCATGCACGCAACTGAAAATAGAGGGGAATACCAAAACATCGTCGAAAAGCAAGTTATGAGTGTGGTGTTTGGATTTGCCCGCTTCCTCCAAACGTTGATAATGCTTTTCAATATCAGTCGACATCTCATTTTCTGATGGTAGAAGCACCTTACCAGATAAAACGCGTGCCACCCACTTAGCTTGGAATTCTATCATATGAAATACAACTACCTGTTTTTTCAAGGAATTTTTTAACTTATTGAAAGATTACCTCCATATAGATAGAAAGTAAAATTTTTAGAAAAGGGAGGGAAATGTATGAAGGTTAAGTTTTAGAATGTTGAGTCCCAAATATTTTCATTTAGTTACACTTTGGTCCAATCCCTCCCGTTTATTTCGGATGGATAAAATCATTAGGTTTACAATATCGATCATCCAAAAGTGAAATCTAAAATTAGAAATTAGACCAAGGTACGAATAGGAGGTAATATTAAGAACTATCGTGATTTAATTGATATTATGAATACTAAATTAATATTATACAAAAAAAAAATCTCATATCTCCAACGATAGAAAAATTCATACGAGTACACAAAACATTTTGAAATGGAAGTCCGTGACTCAATACTAAAGACCACTTTTGCTAGGCTTTTGAAAAGTTAAAAGTTGATTCTAAGATTAATTTTTTAAAAGTACTTAAACGAAGTTGACCTAAGGTTCTACATAAAGTAGAATCAGAAGAAACAAAAGTAGAAAGTCTAACAAATTTAATTAACTCACCGTAAAAGATATTCCAACGAAAGCGAGGGTGGGAGCTAGCTTTGGGGGGAAAACATGCTTGTAAAGGGGTCCAACCCTGTTATCATCCACACTCACAATTCCATTTGTTTCCAGGAATGGAAAATCATAGTTATACCTGTAAGAATGTGATACTATTTTATTTTTTTTTAAAAATAAAAAATGGAAAAATATATGGATAATACCCTGTACAGTGGAGAATGATATCTGCATGGACAGAAGCACCATCTTGGAAAGCTACCTCGCCATTTTCATAAACACAATCAATCTGCAAAACAAACGAATGATCCAGGAAAGATGTTTTCAACTTTTTATTGACTGATTGGTGCGCATTTTATCACGTTTTCTTACACTATGTTTGCTCTCTTTGAGTTAAAAGCACTAGTTGGTACCTAAATTTTACATATTGATCGAAAATGGCCCCTCGAGTTCAAATTGTGAAGGGGAAATTGCAGGATAATAGGTTGTCGAGGGAACTTAATTACCTTTAGATGCTGCCAAATATTGTCAAAACAATCCAACTTTGTAACTTTAATTTCAGGGGATCTTGATGAAAGATGAACCTCTTTGGCCGCCATTGCGATTTCTTCGGATATATCATGTGCACTAGGTCCATCTCCGATCACAACTACAACCTACACAAGCAAATATGGTGAAGAATTATTCATGCGTTCAATGATTTTAACATCTGTAGTTATAGTTGAGAAAATTGCTAGAATGGGAGCTTACTTGATCTTGAAATGGCTCAGGAACACGATAGTTGTGGCTATGAATTTGCTTCCCAGGCCATTTTTTGATGCCTTTTAGATTTTAAATTAATCAAATTAGTGATTGGAAGGGAGCTAATTGTTTAGCAGTCAAATCTCATATCGACCACGAGTGTGTACCTGGAATATCGGCGATTCTTGGTTGAGTGTAGTGACCATTACACACTACAACAGCATCAAATGCCTCTTCCAGGCTTAACTCACCCATTGTTGATCTAGAGTCGACTATCCAATGATTATTGACTCGTTGAACTCGGACAACTTCTGTATTGATCCGTATCGATTCAACGAGTCCAAAATCCCTAGCAAACTCGTTCAAAAACTCGAGCACCTCTTCATGCCCGGGAAAAGTCCTCAGTTCACCATTTTTCCTAATTTCAAACGGATAATCTGAAAAACTCATAAGCTGTCTGGGCAAATTAGTGCGGAGAGAAGAGTAAAGACTTCCATGAACAATTTTTCTGTTGGGATCAAGGCCGAGTGGATCGGACTCGACTCGGGGATCGTAAACCCATGTTCCACCAAGCTGGTCTGATTTTTCGTAGACAACAACCTGGTGGCCTTCTCTTTTAAGCTCGCGGGCGGCAGCAAGTCCGGCGACACCAGCTCCGATCACCGCCACCTTAATAGATTTTTCCATTTGAAAATTTGTTTATGCGGAAGCAGCATAAAGTTGACCTGGATTTGTTTGGAGGCAATTTATTATTGGGGTTATACCATGGGGGTGTCCATTGACGCCCCCCTATTGGTGAGACGCTGTACCCATAGGGTGGACACTCAATTATGGGTATAGCATTTTCCTTATTATTGTTTGCTAGGAAGACGGTTAAATTTAATGAGTTGAAATATGCTATCCTCAACTTGGTTCTACTACAAGTGCGTTTGAACCACATTATTTTAGAAGAATGTATTTTAAAATAATAAATTGATGAACAATGTGCGGATGAAAAAAAAAAAATTATTCATGTGATGAAAAATATTATTTTATTAAAAAATACATAATTGAAAATAAGTAGAAAAATGTGAATGAAAATTTTGATGTGTGCCAAACAAGTCTAGATGTACTTTTGACGATCACTTGTCACATCTTACTAATAAATGAAAAAACATCAAATTTAACTCATTGTCGAAGAGAAGATTATACACGTTTAATAAATATATGGAAGACAGTCGAGAAATAACAAAAAAAAAAATTTGGCATAGATTAAAATCCGTCTATAATTAATTTTAACCACACATTTCATCAAATTTTATCAAAATTTAATTTAATCTACCCCAAACAAGGGCATCATTTGTTTGATCAACAAAAACATGTTTGGCTTAGCGTTTATTCGGCTTATCTCCTTATAATTTTGGCGCAAAGCACATGGAAAAATGATCAGTCATCTTGCATTATTCTTTTAAAACGTTTCTTTGAGACGACTGCAAAAAATAAAATAAAAAACAACGAATTTAACGAGAATTTTAAGGAGATTTCACGGAGTTATAAACAAAAGATAATATCTCATGTGCATAACGAAACATGTCACCCATACCTTCAAAAGCCCACATTCTCCCTCACAATCAACAGCAACAATCTAGTATTCTCTTCTATCTGAAGATTGTATAAAAACATAAACCATACAATGCAATGTCTTTCAGTTGATTGAAAAGAGAATGGTAAATTACTGAGGCTTCAGAAGAATGATGACACGGTGATGCCCAATCCGAGTTTCACTTACACGACCAAGGTGCCGAAGTACCTTGCAAATAAAATAACATGGCAGATTAGAGCCTGGAACCATGTGAGCAACATTAAAGGTATAGTGTGTAAAATCCAATTTGCCTAAGATATTAGCCATCTGGCAACATGGAACCTAGTAATTTTCTGAGTTGTGATTTGTACTTTATCCAAATACTTCTTGAATCAGCATTCCTACCATGAACCAATGGTTCATTTCTGACTAAGCTGGTCGTATGCCTTCAAGGCAATAGGGATAAGGTGTTAGTCTACAGAAGGTTACACGTCCTAAAATAATTTGTCCCTTTTAGGTAAAGCCTAATTGTACATTTGGTACACAACACATATATAGGATTGAACAGTATACGAGCAATATTTTAGCTCCTTTTTCTCCCATTACTACTACCCAATTATCCCTACCAAACACCACTGTTAAGGCATACATTATGCCCAATGTTGAGTTCTACACTCAAGTCCAAGAAAAAGAAAGAATTGATGAAGGACTAGCAGTTTTGCTGAATCTGAAGAATGTTTTCTTTTGACTTTCTCCACATAACGATTTTTATGATCAAACAAATAAGATCCACTTACCGTTAATGTTGCTTTCCCTGTATTGTCTAGTTTCAATGCAGGCCCTTTAATATCAGTTTCGAGAAAGAAATGTTTGCCCTTCACTGCATCATTCATGGAAATCTCCCGTAATTCCTGCACATGTGACAGCATCTTCAGCTTCTTGTGTGCATGAATTATATTCATCCCATTGAAAATGAAGCAACACAAGGATCATACTAAGTTTTGGTGGAGGTCCTTAAATGAGACTAGTCGCTAGTCATAGCTCCATTTGCAATAATGCATTTTAATTTTTAACAGAATTTCATCTTTCACCTGCTACCAATGTAAATAGATCCTTTTGAGTTTCGAGAAATAAGCTCTCAAGAATTTATTTTCTTTGAATAATCACACATTATTAACTGCTCAGGGAAATGAGTTGAGACTAACAGCAGTGAAGATACCTCGGACAAAACCTCGAGTTCTAAATCATTGAGTATTTTAAATGAAAAAAAATGCAATATAACTCCAACTTCTCTAAGGGCATGTTTGGCTGATAAAAGTCAAACCTCTTTTATCCACATAATTCATGGGACCTACAAGTAGTGCCCACTTATCCAACACTCAATTTATATCTGTTTATAAGCACTTGGCAAACATATGCTAAGATAAATTAACTTACCAGGGCTTTGTCCAACATATTCTCTGCCAGCTTCAACGAAAAAACAAAAAAGAAGAAAGAGTTAGGATAAATGAGTTCTATCAATTTTCAAGGGAAAAGAGAATGGCAAAGAATGAGGAACCTTCTTTCTTGGGGCCACAATAATCTGGGCATTTGCTTCAGCATATGTTGCCATGTCATTAATTGCTGCATTGACCTTATCCAGTGTAAGCCTTTGTTTCATATACCTACAGTTTGCTAAAAGTTACTGATGAAGTTGATGCATTGTGGTGCTTTGTTTAGTGTAGAAGTATATGAACTTTGGCACATGCAAAATGCAATCCACTTACGATGGCAAAGCATTCAGCTCGTTGCTAGTGATGTACCACATTGGAGGGGAAGCACGACCCTTCTTCTCCTGGATTGAAAGAGCACATTTTAAACAATAATAGTTTCGTGTCAGAAAGAGCAATTCAAAATGTCTTAGAACTTAAATTTTATTATTTACTACAAACTTGTTTCAGCCCTTCATCTCATTCCAGGGGAAAAGAGACAATCTTAATGATGGAGGTCTTTGCCTGCTCATACTTGATGCTAGAGTATGGGCATATGTGAGACATTGCAGACTTGTATGCTTCTTTTGCTATGATAGTTGCTTATGGCCACAGTGAAGCCCTACCAATCTATTAAATTGTATGAGATGTGTTGCACGAACCTGAATTTCTATGTTCAGTGGTGGGATTTAGTTTAGGCAGGTTTCTGTAATGTATTTGCATGTTCACTTCATATGAGTAACTGGACACTTATTCCTCCTAGTCCCTCGTGGAAAATGACTAAAAGGACTAAGAGCTGGGCAACCAAAAACTGTCTTATATAGGAAGGCTTCAGTTTTTAGAATTCAAGTATATTAGCCTATCTTCATCATCCTTCAAAAAAATTATACAGGGACATTAAACAACAAATTTTGTATTTTACTTCTCTAGACAAGAGTCAATGTCTTCAACAAGGTGAATTGGGCATTTACAACCTGAACTTTTGGGACGACGTTGTGCTTAGATACGCTTGGATATTTGGTAAACAAAAATGAACCTTTGATTAAATGGATGAACAGTTTTACAATTAGGAATAGAGGATTAGCACTGAAGGGAACTAGTAAATATGAGGGATCCAGCATATAGTCTCATCAAGACTGACAATGCTGCATCTACTTTGCCTGATAAGATCATTGACATCTCATTGGGCCTTTATACAGGAATTCTTCTGTTATCTTGAGAAAAAAATGTTGTTGATGTTGGGGTGCCTCACTACTATTGGCATTGGGCTGCTGGAACCGGACTTTCGGGTTGTGATAAATCGCATCTTATAAATGCGACTTTGCCTCTCTTAAATGATTAAGATGTGGCCCTACATGTGGCCACTCCTCAATTGTTGGATTTGAGTAATTCTTAGGCGATCTTTTAACTCCCAAAACGCGTTCATTCGGGGGTGGGTTGGCTTAGAGAGTGTTCCTCCGTGTATTTTCTAGGGTTCGTTCTCTATTTTCTGTACTTCTTCATGATTCAATCTCTGCCTTCTGTGTAAAGGGTTCTTGATTGTATTTAGCGTACAAATTGAGAGATTGTAAGGAGTATAGTTTGTTGTAATATAGAGGCAAGAAAAAAACACTGTTTGTACATATTCTTGGTTGATTCTAGTGAATCTGGAGCATAATCTACTTTCTAGATGCTCAGTGTGGTGATTATGCCTATTGGCTCAACATCCAGGCTCAAGTGGTGAAAAATCCTTGTGTTCTTGGCGTTTTTATTTTCTGCGATTCATATTCTCGCAAACATTTTTGGTCAAAACTTGTCTTTACGGTTTTGGGACCAAAAAATGTGGTTAGGGACATAGCCATGTTCCATAAGATTTCTGGATCATAATTGGTGGCGACATTATGACAGTGGAGATGCTGCGTCACCTAGATATTTCTTTACCCAAAGCGCATCGAGAAGATTGAGTTTAATGGATAGACTCATCTACTTTCTTTTCCACTAAAAGTGCTTGGAAATTCATAAGATCTTCAGCATCACTAGTCCTTGGTGAAATCTTGAATGATATAAACATAAATTCTTTTATCCTTTTTCCATAGGCAAAAGGCAAAGGCTGCGCATAAAAAAATGTCAAAGCGCAACACAAGAAGATAAGCTAGATAATATATTTACCCGGGGTGCAGGCTCCTCAAGTTTCAAAGATTCAGTAACAACATCCCGCTTAGGCGTTTCTGGTTGCACACTGAAGAACATTATAATAGAAGGGGGGAAAAAAATAAAAGATTACTTTCAAATTCATGCAAAAAAAAAAAATTAGATTAACGGCATGTAATTGCACAAACTCTCCTACAGATAATAGCAAAGTAATTTACCGTTTACTTGTATCCTGAATCACGGCGGTTGCTATTTCAGGCAAACAAGATGGTACACAGGCAGACATACTCTTCAATTTCGTTTGTTGTCGCAATGCTACCTCTATTAACTTCTGTTGTTCGAAAAAAAACATCTCTGTCAGTCCTACGTACCTCTTATCTAATATTTAAGCAATATTTAAAGTATATATAGAATCCCAAAGCAACCTCATACCTTTCCCCAGTTATTAATTAAGTCAAAATTAAAGTTTTCGCCTGAAACGATGAATTTCTGCCCTAATCCTATACCAGAATAGGTACTATAAAGAGAGAACTTCTGCAGAACTATAAATTATTTCATTTATTTCAAACGTTTCGCCCAAATTCCAACATCGACTACAAAATTCAAATTAAGTAACCACCCATATCAAATAAATATATCAACGCAATTTTTTTTTATTCTTTATTTTTGAAAAAAAAAATAATTGAAATACCTTAGCTTTTGGAATTGCTTGAGTTTCTTCTCGCAATCTATCTCGGATTTTTTGGACCTGGAGCTCCATTCCCGTCACTGCCGAATCGATTTCCGATAAATCACTGATGCTGCTTGCTGGGTANTTTCGCCTGAAACGATGAATTTCTGCCCTAATCCTATACCAGAATAGGTACTATAAAGAGAGAACTTCTGCAGAACTATAAATTATTTCATTTATTTCAAACGTTTCGCCCAAATTCCAACATCGACTACAAAATTCAAATTAAGTAACCACCCATATCAAATAAATATATCAACGCAATTTTTTTTTATTCTTTATTTTTGAAAAAAAAAATAATTGAAATACCTTAGCTTTTGGAATTGCTTGAGTTTCTTCTCGCAATCTATCTCGGATTTTTTGGACCTGGAGCTCCATTCCCGTCACTGCCGAATCGATTTCCGATAAATCACTGATGCTGCTTGCTGGGTACACTGTTTAATTGAAAAATAAAAATTATGATAAATGAACTTAAACATACAATCTAAATAATAATACTGATTAATTTCTTAACTGTTGCGAGCAATTACAAATTGCTGGAGCTCCGCTATTCGAGTGTTGAATGAGGAAATCAGAGAGTCTAGAGATGACCCTGCTTGTTTCACGTCCATCTCGCTCTCTCCGAAGTATGCAGCCTGCTCTGCGCGTTAATTTTTGGAGAAAAATCTCAAGTACGGCTCGGCACGCGTTTTATCCTTGGCGGGATAACCAATTCGAAAAATCAAGATACCAAATATTTTGGTGGGAAGTTAAAAAATCATATTTTCAGCAATTTTGATAATAGTTAATGAAATATATTATTAAAAAATTGATAAAAAGTTGTAAATTCTACATCATATATGATTAAAATTAATTATTGATTTTAACTTATATTTTTGTCAATTTTTTAGCTAAACAAAACTGCTAAACTTACTTACCATTGAAGAGACATAAAGGTGGGTCGAACCAAGCTTGGCCATTTGGCTGGTCATGTTAGACAACAAAACCATTTGTACATAAATGGTTTTGCCAAAAAGTCACCAGAATACTTGCAATGTCGGGTCCACCTTGTATTTAAAAAAAAATATGCAGGCTCCATCGTAAGTGTCTTCTCTGTTAGCTTTCTATGGCCTCTGCTTTTATGCACGAAGTAGAGTTTTGTTAGAAATACTGCATCCATAGATAAAAACAACATATCTTTTTCAATCTTTTTTTCCTTTTAAAAAACAGTTACAAGACAGACAATAGTTTCTCAACTTGTACAAAAGCAATGTTGCTAGAATTAAATGCCTTTTTTTTGTCATTGTCCAACCAAAACTGTCAAAGTGTTATTTGTATTAATTCTAACAACATATTTTGTGTACAAATAGCATATCTCAACAAACAATGTGTTCTGATCAACTGATGTGTCCTAGTTTGGCTACATTCATTAAGTTCTTATTTGACACACATTTTTTCAAAATATATTATTTTAAAACTCATTTTCAAACACATGTTGTTTAATAAAATAATATTTTTCATCACATCAATAATTTTTCATTCTTTTTCAAACACACATTCTCCACCAATTTACTATTTCAGAATACATTTTTCCAAAGTAATGTGGATCACATTCAATTAA
>CAIGRL010249258.1:0-11205 GCA_903798325.1 Fraxinus xanthoxyloides
CACACACACACACACACATCTGCCTACCAATAAAAAATGAACAAGTATAATATCTTTTAAATTAAAAATTAAATCAATCAAACATATTTAATTAATAATTTTCATACAAATAAGTTCTTGGTAATTGAATTGCTTATAAATTATTTTCTAAAATATGTAAATTTCATGCTTGCTATCAAGCACACCCTTAGTCCTTATTTGTCTACCATTATTTCAAAATTCTTTTATTTCTCAAACATATTTCAACCATACATTCTCACAACATAGTATTTTGTACGTAAAGAAAAAAAAATTTCTACTTTTTAACTATACATTCTAAAGCAATTCAATATTCTTAAACTCATTTTCACTTTATACTGGTAGACAAACATAGGATTATATAGATACAATTAAGGAAGCAGTAAAATCATTAGGAAATTCGAGAGCCTCTTGATTCTCTTCAAAAAAAAATCTCTGATCCTTATCTACTGGTGCATTTTTGTTGGGAAAAAAATGGATCGATCTAATATATATAACATGATATGAAGTATATGATCACAAACAAACAAAATAAAAGACAATAATTACTTGGCAAAGAAATGGAGTATCTTATTCAATTGACTATTATGGAGAAAATAAATATAATAATCGTGCCTACACAATTATTGTATATTTCAGTAATACGAAACATGTAAGAAGAGTCTAGTATTTATAAGAGTGAATACTAAACCCTAGAAATACCACAAAGATGAAAACAAGATCAAAAGTCACTTGGAATAAAGAAAAAAATATTTTATCAATATTTTTCCAATAAAGATACTTACAAAAAAGGAAAACATATTTTCTCAAAAAACACAACCTAATTTGGGTCAAAAGAATCTAGCAATATCCACCTTGACACATATTATGTTACAACGAATGAAACTCCAAAATTTCTCCACTTGGAAAAATAAATCCGACTACAACATAAAACCCGAGCTCTTCAATAGGAACCAAACTTTATCAAACACAAAAATACTCATCATCTTCCACAGTATCTAATATGGATACATAAACCCAAACATCGGGCTCTCCAAAATTCACAAAGAATTAAAAATTACCAAACACTATTAAAGCACACCCTGCAGCAGAATCGACTCCTAAAGCTTTTATAAAAGACCCCGGCTAGTCTCAACACCTCCAAAAGGCTAAAAAGTATTTGCAACTGAATCAGCATCTACGTACCTATCTCCAATGGGTCTATCCCTAACAGTTGATACGATGGAACCGTATGTAATGGTGACAAAGCGGAATTACCCATATTCTCCAAACTCGACTGAGTAGTATTCTTCAATATGAACCTCGAACCAAATTACAATGGTACAATACCAAAATGAATCTCCGCCAAGTACTAAATATATGCTGACTTTTCTTCACAAATTATATACGACCTTACAAGATGTATATTTGGGACCTTTTCCGCCCCTCCAATACAACACGAACACCATTTCGAACCATCAAGACTCCACGTCCCCTAGAGAACATGTACTCTTTTGAATCAAGAGTACTCATGAAATGAGATTCCCCTTCACTTTTGAAATATGTCGAACGTGATCAAGTTTTCTACAAGTTCCATCTACTAGCTTCAATCTGAGTCTACTATATCAGCTACAAAATAAGGTTCGCTGTTACTAATGACAACGACACCTTGCATCACCATTTCATATGTTTCAAATAAATACCGATTGGGACACATATGGAACTCACAAATTATATCTAAAATCCATTCATCGTCAGATTTAGATTCAATCATAGAAATCGTCAAAACATTTCCATCACTCAATTAGTTCTCAGTTATGTTGGTCTCGTCTCAAGTATTTGATTGCTTCCCATGATTTTCAATCAAATTACTTTGTTCTGCAATTTCTCGCAATATCACTTAATATGTCATTTCTTCTTGCAATAATAACAAACCTGATTACTAAAATTTGACCTTGACTTACCTCTTCTCCAATCACCATGAACAACAAAACCTTCTCCATCTTTGACCTCAGATCCCACCAGAAGCTAATTGCGCCTTATCCATGGACGAACAACTATTGGCAAATTGTTATTTATGTACTCTCCTAAAATGGTTAGATCTAGTGAACCTGTATTGGCACTTCCTTTCGTATGCTTATTTGCTACATCATCTGGCAAGTAGATTCATTTTCAAATATGAAGTCTAGAATTGCATATTCTTTAGAAACAAAGGTTTAACCATCATTAATGAGACGCCTCAATAGTTTTAATTCCAGGTCAATATTCTAATAGAATAAATAAATGGAAATTAAATATATTAAGTATGTAATGAAATTCATTATGATAACTAAACTTTACTAACCGCAACATTCATATCTTGTGTTATATCCATTATAACTTTTAACGTGTCTCTTCCGTTGCAAGTTCCATCATCCCAATATAAATTGTATAACATAATTTAAATTAGTTTTAAATAAATCAAATGAAAATTATAATATTCAAGCTAATAAAGTAGAATTAGATTGGTTGCCTCGATGGATTTAGATATTAGCCAATCTCTAATTGTTGTCTATATGTCCATATGATAGTCTTTTAAACAATAACATGTGGATGACGTTGAAGACTGTACCTTTTTCCCTTTAGTTTCTTTTCTTTTGTCAACTTTTCAACACGTTCAATTTGTTGAGATGATGAGGGATGTTTGGTTCAATACCATGAACTGGACTCCTATGGACATGAACATTTTGTTGTAGAGAAACTATAACGGTTTCCATGTTTAATTCCCAGTCAAATAATGTATTCAACATATTGTTATTTTGTCCATCAATATAAGATTTCACTGAACTTAAACTGGTAGATAAGATTGTATGCCTTGGTAGTGTTCTTCTTGCCACTGGTGTTGTTGTTGGAAAAATTGTTTTTGGTTTTCAAGAATTGTCTGGTAGTGGACTTCTTGTTTTCGTGATTCCTTAGCAATGCATGCGTTAAACAAATTGTCGCACAAACTTGAAGTATCCACATAAGGTTGCATGCCAGATTACATGTGCTGATAGTGATGTTGTTGCCATTTTTGATGTTGTTCAAACAATTCTTTTTTGTTTTGAAGAATTGCTTAGTAGTGGGCTTCGTCTTCTTGATTTCTCAACAATGTGTGTTTTCCAGTTGTCACACTAACCAAATACATCTGATAATATATGTTGCTTATATATGTTCAACATCTCTTCTATTTATTCTTTAGTTACATAGTTGGAGCCAACAGAAGTAGAATTTGGGCCAACTCTAACGGAACTATATGTCCTTGAAGTACTAGGAGCAGTCAGCTTGTTATCAGTGTTATCTGGGATTTGTTGTGGTACATTATTGAATTCTCCATTGACAATGTCATCTAATATATTATGTTGATTGTCCAGTGGCAATGAAAGAATTCTGTACCATAGTGTTTGCAATTCTTCTTCAGTAGGCTGTAACACTGCAAGTACTTGGATTCGTAATTGTAATGAAATTTTAAATGATTTATTCTAAATTTCTTTTTTGGAAAAGGATAAAAAAAAATATAATTGAATGCATAATGTAATAAACAAACATAATTAAATAATTAAATTTACACGTAGTTGTGGATTTATAAAAATAAAGATCATAACTCTTAGGTAGCCAAAAATTGCCAACTATTTTCTCCATAAATATTTTATTTGGCTTCCATTTGTGCATTCATGGACTCTGTAATATTTTATATCTACAGCGTCCAAATTTTTTGTCCAATTTCTGGAAATGCTTCGTATATCCAATAGTGAAACATAATTGAAAATAAATATTAGATATAGAAAATTTATACGAGTAAACTAAACTATATAGATAGGTGAAAAATAAAAGAATAAAAGAAAAATACATAGAATGCAAGTGGATATCCATGTAATGAATATTTACATTCGTTTTGCTCATTTTGTTTCATCCTTTGTACTCATTCAAGATGTGATTCTTGCAGTGAGTTTAATAAAACAAAATATGTCCTACGGTCCCATAGATATACAAGGAAGTCGTCAATGTGCTCAACCATGCCGAGAGTTCTTTAATCAATTAATCTTCCAGTAGGTTTTAAAACACATTCTATGAACATGACCAGTTCGAGTTTAAATTTATCATCTTGACATTCACATAGATGGAATGCTTCAAAAAGCATTCTCATACTAATTATGTTTGTACCATTAAAGTATTGATTTCTAAGCCGATCATTATTGAAGTCAAGATTGATAGATATTTCGTGGCAAGGTAATCCCGTGATGAGACAAAATTCTTGCATGCTAAAGCGGGCCAAATAGTTATCTAACGCGTGGGCATGAAGACGCTGTGTGGATCTCATCTTCGCATTGCGCGGACACTGTCTCCGTGGACGCACAAGCGGAGACCCATGTCTCCGCGTGCACGGATATTTTTATAGAGATCAGCGCCGAGACAAGTCTCCGCGCTACACGGATGTGTCTCCGCACAGATAGAGATAAGTTAAGGTGTGCAGCAATGGTGGCGGTGTCTTTTAGGCTTCAGTGAAATGTTTGGCAAATAAATTGTTGTTGAAAGCTTTAGGTAGTTGAAAGTGTAAATGCTATTTAAAGTGTTATAATTAATATTTTAGTTATAAATATCCATTTAATTGAAATTTGTTAAAAATCCATATTCAAAATAATTTTACATTAATTATGAAACCTATACAATGTAAACATAAAATGTTTATAAATTTGGTTAATGTTATTTTTTGAAGTGTTCGTTGCATGTTAGTTGACTGTGAAGGAAATGTGCATCACGGAGACAGTCTCCGCGCAACGCGGAAAAGTATCCGCCCAGGATCTCCGTGCACTGCGCGGAGATTGTACCTCAATTATTTCAATTGATTTCTATCTTTCGAAAATTATTGCAAATAATCCGTGAATCTCCTATCAAAATCCAGCCGTTTTCAACGCTTTGAAGTTTTGGCTTTGCTTCAACTGACAACAACAAAAACGAAAGTAAACGTATGTTTTCAGTGTCTTTGAAAATTGAAAACTGAAATGGCTTGAAAAAGCAAAGAGAACAAACCTAATGTACTCATTTGGTAATGTGATCAAAATTTAGAGTGCTAGTAAAAAGTTATATTCTAATGTCGTTTGTTATCAATCGGAAGCTGTACAATGTAAAAAATGGAGACAAACATATATGAACTAAAATGATAGTAAAGATAAAAAAGCATCACACTATTTAATATATACCAACCAAAATATGAATACATAGGATATTGAACAGTTACAGAGCCAAAGTACAAATGATATTTGGTTCAATAACTAATTCATCAGTAGTTTGAAATAGAAGTGATATTCTAAAGTTCATACATGAATTCCAAAATTCAAGTCTTGCTATAAATGAAGATTAGAAACTGGAATGAGACAACAAGAACAAAAACTATTTCTAACTTTGACAAAAACCATTTTAAAGTTGCATCATTTATCCAATGCTTTATGATTATGCATCATTCAAGAACATCATCAATGGATTCATTGATTGCAATGGCTTTGCCTTTGTCACCATCATCTCTTTCATCTTCATCTTTTGTGTTTTTAGGATGTGAAGGACTAGAAGCAAAAGACAATTCCCTCATGTGGACTTTTTGCTGTTGTTGAAAACGTGTCTACAATGAAGATGACATCGTACTTGTATACTTCTCCATTTTTTTGTTTCACAGTTTTTACATAGAAAAACAGGTCTTCATTTGCTGAGGCGACGATTGGTTTTGGAAGGGTTCTTGTGTGATGCTAAAAGAAGAGGACACTATTTAAGATCGCATTATAATGAACTCTTTGCTCTTAGTTAAGGCTATCATCACATAACCACTCGTTCTAATAATTCATCTTGTTGGATACTAACATCATAAATAGCTAATCCATAGTCAGTCAAACATTTTCCAAATGGTTCCAGAAATGAATCTATAGACTTTAATGTGTTTACTTCTGCATTTATACTCATATTTTTTCATACATAATCCTCAAACATAAATTCTTTAAATTGGTCCCACAATTTTTTGGATCATCGGGACTACAAAATGCTAAAATAGTTACAAACAAGCGACGTAATTAATTTGGCATTTGATAATTACAAGCATCTTGTAAGCATATCTTACAATTATTATTCCCTCTAAGTAAACCTCGTAAAAATGCAGCTTCACAAAAAGTTTTTACAGAAACACCAATCACAAATTTCAGATTTTTAAAAGATAGCGGTCGTCTAACATGATTTAACAATACTCGCAAGTAATATCTTTCTCCTTTTCTAGGACTTGCTGCCACAATCCTTCCGAACATAGCACTTCTTTTATTTTCTAATAGTCCAACACTTTGTGCATCCCATACAAAATGCTTAGGAAATTCTTTATACAACAACTTTCTTGCTCTTGATTTGTAACATTCATTGTAAAAAATTTGGTGAGCATTTTTTTTAAGAAATCTCATCTAATCACTTTTGTAAGATTATTAGTATCTTTATATGTAATTAATTGCTTATTTTTTAGATGTAACTGTAACGAAATAATAGCTGGACTCATTTCATACATAGTAAATCCATAGATCCTCCACGTTGCTTCAAGGGGAGAGATCCATCTACCAGATTGAAATCTTTCTATTTCATGCACATTGTCAAACTAACCCTTATCACTCAAAGATAAATTAGCCTTGTCATGTCCTTTGTAAACATATTTATGCAAGTATTTAATAGCTTTTATTGTTGAACATATTTCTACATTCATATGACAGTCATATTTAGCTAATAGATAAGAATTATAAGGAACAACTCATCTATTATCAAGAAAATGTGTCCTAACCTTAACTTTCTTGCCATCATTTCGCCTTCTATATTTTGGATAAGAAGTTTCATCAAAAGAAGTATGTGCATTGTACTTATGTGGATAACGACTTCTACGTGCTCCACCACTTTCCGTGCATATGTTATTTGAATTTTAAAAACAGCAAAGACCATGCATCATGTGTTTGACAATAATGGAGTGTAAATAAGGATACTTTGTACTATTATGAATTTTAGCACTCACAATTTTATCTATGCATTCAGGAGAAATATTTTTTGAGCTTGATTTCAATATAATTAGGAAGTGAGCATGTGGTAAACCTCTCATTGGAATTCTATAACATATACATATGCAGCCATTGGTCCAAACAAATGTTCCTAAATAAATATTTTTTTCAACTCTTCTAACTTTACTCTAAAGATGCGCGAGACTAAATCAGGTTTACTTTGAACTTCATCACAAAATTTTAATTCTCGCCATATTTCAGGCCAATTGGAATTGCATGTAATTGTTAAAAAAATGTCAGGTTTCCCGAATTTTTGAACTAATGACATCACATCCATGTACCTTTTATTCAGATCTCTAGGACCACCGATGAATGATGACTGCAAAATAATCCTTCGACTTGCATTTGAAGCTCTAGTTTTACCATTTTGTACACTATCAACAATTCCTTGGTATTTCTATTTGATTATTATGGAAGTAATCTAATCTAGAATATTCAACTTTAAGGAACATGTCAACTACATATTGTTGTAAAAGGCGATCAACATGTAGTAATATCGAGTTATCTAACGATCTTGCCTATAATTTATAACATAGTATTCACGACAAGAGACCTGCAATTGTTTTCACTTTTTCTGCAAGACTAAACATGTATCAAACAAAATAATTGTCAACAATAAAGAAATTAAAATCAAGTAATAACTTTTTTTTCAAACCTATAATTTCATTGTTCAATAGTTCTTCAAGAGAATCAGCATAATGGGCGTCAAGCACAAGGTCAATAGAACAAGCATCATCATGCTTATGATGTTTAGTAACTCTTTCAATACCTTGATGCCAGCCGCTCTTTCCGTTAGGGAATAACAAAGGATATTGGAGAGCATCATAACATCCAAAATAATAGTATAATATATGTTTGCTACCAGAATGGCTATAAATAGATATATCAAGAATCCTAAAAAATTTCGATGGTTCATCATTCACCCAAACCGCAACAATTTGTGATATTGTCGGAGCATTATAAACTCTTTGATCCATACCCCAAGTACATGAAATTTTTATTTCACGACTTTCCAAATCAGGAATATTAGTTAAACTTCGAAAAAATATCTATTTTTTCAATAATTGATTGAGATAGTTTATCTGATGTTTTAAGCGATTTTGTATCTCATTTTCAGTATCATAAAAATAAAGTTGTATATAATAAGGCTTGCAATCCATTGGAAGAATTTCATTTCTATAATGATATATTTGTCCTGAACTCTGAAAGTATATATTCCTTTATTTTTAGCACAAGTTTTTATCATATTTTACACCAAATGAAGTAAAAGAAAAATTACAATTGTAACTTCGAATATAAGTTCTAAATTCAACTGATTTGTTAGATTTAGATGTAAATAAATGATGCAATTCTAGAGGTATGTCATTGNTTGTAACTTCGAATATAAGTTCTAAATTCAACTGATTTGTTAGATTTAGATGTAAATAAATGATGCAATTCTAGAGGTATGTCATTGATTTTTAGTTTAATACTCCCATAGGAAAAACAAAAACCTTTACTTTCTTTATGAATTTTTTTTCGCTCCACAAAAATCACAAATTCTTGGCAAATGTAACATGTAACTTTCAGTTGGAATTTGTTGTAAAAAATACGGTATTACATTTGAAGTATTTTTCAATATTTGGAGTTCTGTCATCGTGCAAGGCAGTAAAACCTAGTGAAAGAAATAAAAAATCCATAAACTCCGGCGGAAGACAATAATGCACAATACTAAACTGAAACTATAGGTTACCTATTTCTTGAATAGTATCGATACTCTTAGCAGATGCATCAGATTCATAGACATATACCACATCACTTATATGATCCCAAAATACTATTTGGATAACAAGAATTCAAAATAGATTGCATGAAGTAAGAAAAGAAAAAACTACATACTTATTTCAGAAGTGTCACAGCTAAACTATGCAGATGCATCATGCGTAAAAAAATCTAATGGAACAGCTGCACAAGCAAAAAGAAAAAGAAAATAAGCTCTAAGTAGATCAAAGTTGTACATCAATTAATATAAAGAATAAACGTGCACTAAAAAAACTATTACTACAATCATCAATTTATTAACGACTAAACTTATAGGTTGTCTCTTTACTTGAAGTAGCACTACGAGTAAACTCTGTAAAACCTCTTCTACTGTTCTTTTCGTTCTCAGATTCGGAGAATGTGTAACTCTAGGCGCTCTTATTTGAGCATGTAATTCTTGTCAACGTACATTACACAATTATTGTGCTTGGGCGTATAATTCTCGACATCGTGTATTCTATGATTCTTTTGATTTAGCATAAATTGCTCGACGACGCTTCTTTTCTAACTCACAGCTTTCAACACTACCCTCAGTAGCATCTATAACACAAATAACTATATACAACGCAAAGTTAAAAAAATATAGAATGTAAAAAGGAGTATAAACCACAAGATAACAAAAACTAGTGCAAATAGCATAACTAAAATGTGACTAAAAACATTAAGAATTCTACATAAAGTGCAAGAATATACTTATGTAGACTTGTTAGCACAAGAAATACAACCGATTTGTTTGAATCTGATTTGACTGTAAAGAGGCAAAGCTGGATCAGTCTTCGCGCAGCGCATGCGTATAGAGATATGTCGTCCGCTGTGCGGTTGCGGAGACTACATCTTTTTTTAACCCACCCATATGTACCATGTACTATTTGTATTTATATTAAAATATGTTCAAATTATTAGATTTGCTTATAAAGCAAAGTGTTTATTCAATTTTATGTTTAAAACAAGAAGCACGATTTCCTACCACCCACCAAGACTCGAAGAAAAAGATTTATTCATATTTACATACACCCTTAGTAGGAGAATGTATATCAATATCGAGACCTTCAACGAAATCAGTTTCCTCAACAGTAATCAACCGAGGGTATGCTGCTTTCCTTGTGAATCATATTTTTTTATAAATAAAAAAAATTCTTCTGACAAATCAACATAAACCCACACCAAAATGAACAAATCTTTACAAAAATACCTTTAAAAAATGCAATCACGAATCCAATTTGGAAAACCCTTCATCTGCACCACAGAACTTGCGAGTCAAATAGGAGAGTCGACGACACAAGTACCACAAACAAGACGGGAGTGGTGGAAGACGGAATCGTTGAACGTAGCTATGATTAAGGACTAGAAGAAAATGATTGTCTTCCAAGCCAAACCAAAGAAATAAAATAGAAAAACACACGACATCGTTTTGAAAACCCAAAAAAAAAAATATTAATTTACGTCGACGATATGAATAAGAGACACGTGTCTTGTGTACAGTAATTTTATTTTGGCTCATATTGTAGTGATAAAGAACCATAAAACACTGCCTAAATCTGTCTTCCAAAATTCTCCCAACCCCAAAAAAATTAAAGGATAACCCCTAATTCCTAAAATCTAAAATCACAATCCTGACTAACAATAAAACTCAAAGAAAGCCCCAAGTGTCCAAGAACCCTAGACCCCGAAGAAATCCCAAACTGACTAAATAACAAATATATATTTTTCCTTTAAAAGGAAACTTATAATACGTGTTACATATATGGTTTTGCATTTGTACGGGTTGGCACATAAAGACAGGAAGTGCAACAAATTGTCTTCAGCGAAATGTACACAAATCATCATAAACTTACATGAGAAATAAACAAGTCTTTAGCATACCTGAAAAATTGCATTGACGGAGAAATATCCAACTAAATCAGAAATCTTGTAAAAGGAACTGATCTGAAGAACCCTTGCGTTATGGCACAAAACACCCTTCTTCCCGAAACCCTCTATTCAAGATTCTTTGGTTTCACATATTCGAACCGAGAGTGAATGATTTGTGTAAGAAAATCTCGTTGAAGGCCAAACAAATAGTTTTTGGGTGAGAGATCGACATATGAAACGACGCTAGGGATAAGCAAGTTGTTCCTTTAGACATGTGAGGCAAATGAAAATGGAAATGAAGGAATGGCCTTCTTCCTTCAACAGGGTAAGCCTAATAAAATAAAAACAAATGGAGAACATATGGAGCATCTTTGGTACGGGTTAAAATCCAATTAAAATTGAAAATATAATCGTTATTGGGTCCCACCTATCTAATAAAAGTCAACAATAACGGCTAATTTTAAACGTT
>CAIGRL010249374.1:0-12135 GCA_903798325.1 Fraxinus xanthoxyloides
GGTTATGTCCTTGAGTAGCCCTTTACAGAGACACCTGCTGATGACTCGACAAAAAAAGAGGTGACTGCTATAAAAACAAAATGATGGCGATAACACTCCAACGTGTGATGTTTGCAACTATATTACATGAGTTACAAAATCAACATGAGGGTATAAATGTTAACACATCGACTTTTCTAGGATGATGAATAATAGCGTATATAAAGATATATGATTTCTTAACAACTATATCAGTGCAAAATGACAGAAGAATCTTCAGCCATTGCTCGTGTACTGAAAATGTTAACTACATTGAGAAGTTATTTTAATTGAGTTCAGTCATGAACCATAAACTAAGTGTTGACTTATTCTACAATATCTTTCAGAGAGTTATTCATAAGCTAATTATGAATTTAATATGAATAAACTCGAGTGTACACTCATTAAGTTGCTAAACATGCTTAAAACTGTTAAACACAATATCTAAGTTTGTAGCGAGCAAATTTTAGTCATTGATTCTTCTAAGGGTTGTAAGAGGAAGTCTAAATGGTGTATTAAGAACGCAACCAAGATGGCTAAAATAGTCAAAGTGAAGAAGGACAATATCAAATCTAACGACCCTTGTTATCATAGTGCAATGATCAGTCATTGGAAAAGAAACTACAAAGTTTATATCTACTTTATTACCTTTTTGGATTTTTAATATCAGTTATGGATCTCATATTTTTACAAATACGTAGAAACTAAACAAAATACGTAGAAACTAAACAGAAATAAATCACTGTAAAATGGAGAAGTTGACCTGCAAGTTAAAAATGAGCAAGGGTTACTACATTATATGTAGAACAAAATACAATTTATTATTTTGCTAGTACAAGAAAAGAGAAACTTCAATTCTCTCATTCTAGTTCCCTATGTGGATTTTCATTGGAGGCTGAATAAGTACAGTTGTAGATTGCCGATTGTGATTGTTCGTGTTCAAGTCAAACAAAGAAGTTTGCAAAAATCAATAAAGGTAAATTTTCTATCATGATTTCTGTCTAAACATGAATTGAAATTATTTTTATTTTTCACTGTTTATGATTAAACAAATTCCTAACATGTTCCAAATTCGTACACAAAATTTCAATTTGGTGAATAATGATCAGCCCAACAATCTAAATCTAAATAACTTTATATAAGGATCTATTTTGATTTTTTAGCTAGTAAAATATATTAAATTGGGTGACATGTCCACTAAAAAAGTAAAATAAAAATGTGTCCATCCCTGTTGGCAAAAGTAACATCACCAGTGGTCACTTAACATTCAATTTACTTGTAATCGGGTCGGTAAACTTCAATTTGAAGCAACCAAGTCACTAAACCTCAATTGCTTTTCTTTCCTCGGTGTGCTCTTTTATGGACTCTATTGACCCCAGAAAACGTACCAATGACGTGGCCAACAGATCCCAATGCCTCTCACGTCCACGAAAAGTTAGATTCCTACACACTCGAACATATCATTAGTGGTCTTCTTCGGGAGGGTGGAGTTGGTCGTGAGCACTACGACGGTCAAGTCAGTTGGAGAAGCAATTTTGAGTGTGGGAGAGCTTTTAATGTAAGCCTCCAATGTAAAATGGGGGTCGACTTTGGGGTGGAAGAGTACAATGTATGTGAAAGAAGAATATAGATTTGAGAGTCTAAAATTGCATTACCTTTGAATGACACCGAGTGTGAGCTTTTATACTTGCCTCCCTCGGAGTCGTTCGCCACGTAGGTAGATTGAGCCCAGGTATGGTTCCTAGTTTTTCAAGGCATAACAACATTCCTTGAAGTCCAGGTATGNCGACGGTCAAGTCAGTTGGAGAAGCAATTTTGAGTGTGGGAGAGCTTTTAATGTAAGCCTCCAATGTAAAATGGGGGTCGACTTTGGGGTGGAAGAGTACAATGTATGTGAAAGAAGAATATAGATTTGAGAGTCTAAAATTGCATTACCTTTGAATGACACCGAGTGTGAGCTTTTATACTTGCCTCCCTCGGAGTCGTTCGCCACGTAGGTAGATTGAGCCCAGGTATGGTTCCTAGTTTTTCAAGGCATAACAACATTCCTTGAAGTCCAGGTATGGTTTATTCATATAATGTAAGGACTTTCGAGTTTGAAGAAAAACTTGGAGCAGATGTTGAGCTTATTTAATAATTGAAGCCTATGATAAGGTTGAATGATACGAGGCGAGGCTCTTGGAGCAAATGTCGAGCCTCTTTAATAATTAAAGCATGTGATATGGTCGAATGATACGAGGCGAGGTCCTTTGAATAGATGTTGAGCCTCTTTAATAATTAAAGCATGTGATAAGGCCGAATGATACGAGGCGAGGTCCTTAGAATAGATGTTAAGCTTTAATAATTGAAGCATGTGATATGGTTGAATGATACGAAGCGAGACCCTTGGAGCAAATGTTGAGCCTCTTTAATAATTGAACCATGTGATAAGGTTGAATGATATGAGGCGATGTCCTTAGAGTAGATGTCGAGCCTCTGTTATAATTGAAGCCTGTGATAAGGCTGAATGATACGAGACGAGGCCCTTGGAGCAGATGTGGAGCCTCTCTAATAACTGAAGCCTGTGATAAGGCTAAATGATACGATGTGAGGCCGTTGAAGCAGATGTTGAGCCTCTTTAATAATTGAAGCACGTTGATTGGCATACTCTAATAATTTGAAAGAAAAGTTGGTTCTCAATGATAAACAGTTGGGTGGTGTGGCGGTTTCCGAGATTTGTATTACGTGCGCATTTAATGCACAATGATGATGATGTTTTACAGTTGGAGAGACTTACGTGAATCCAGGGCGCGTGTATTTCACGATTTTATCCGAGCCCTCGATTTGAATTTTGGGCAAGCACATTTTGGTTTCATCATGGTGGACGAGATTGTAGATGTGCAGCCCAAATTAAGGCGAGAAAAGATCCAAATGTGGGGGTTTGTTCATCCTGCATACATAAAAGGCCAAAACCCTACTTTTCTCCCTTTTCTTCACTTTGTGAAAATTAAAAACTCTAAGTATTGAAAATCCCTAAACTTTTTCAGTTCCTCCGTCGCCCTTTTCTAGCAACTAAAAACATTTCAACATCTCCAAGCGTCTAAAACTTGTTTAAGTGCCCAACATTTTTCGAATTTTTTTGTCTTATTTGCATTAAATGGCTTCTTCTTTGAAACATGATGCGTCTAGGGGTAAATATTGTACTGATTTGTGCTGAGAGTGAACTGGAGACCTTTAAGGAGAGATATAAAATCTTTGACAACATCGAGATGTTTGTACTGACCCCTGAGGAAAGGCTTATTTCCCTATGGAGAGGTGCAAAGCTGTAAACGAGGTCATCTTGGGTAGGGGAATGAAGCTACCATTACACATATTCTTTAGGTATATCCTTAGGCACTATAATTTAACCCCCACCCAATTAGTGTCAAATGTATGGAGCCAATTGGCTAAGGCCTTTCTTCTTTGGAAGGAGGTCAAACTTGACGATAATATGCCTCCCCACGTCTTTCAGACCCTCTTTCGGCCCAGAGCTTTGAGTGGGGGAGTGATTGTAAGGGGAGATACTGCATGAACCCCTAGGGCTCACATTTTCTCTTCATCTAGAAGACTTTGACCTCCATCAAGAACAAGAAATCCTCTTAGTTTTAGATTGGTCACTGGCAAACAATGGAGGTAGATGTGGTCCCAGAGATAATCACGTCAACCCAGTACCACCAGTATAATGAATCCAACTTTAGCTGAATTTCGCTTTTAATTTATATTCCTGTTTAACTCCTTTCTATTTTGTGCTTTGTGCAGCTGCAGTTGATCAATTTGAGCTTGAGCCATCCAAGTGGTCCATTATGAAAGCAATCTATGAGCTGCCTTCAGAGAGGAAGTATTTTAAGAAAGTTCTCGGGAAGCGAAATCTTTTTGTTACTCATCAGATGATGGCTACAAAAGGTAGATTATTTCATATCATTTTACTGGCAGCTCACCTCATTTGGCAGTTATTCATTTTCATAGCTCTTCTAATTGTTCGCCACTTCGCTTGTAGGGCAACATCATAAGAGGAAATATGTCATGCCGACATGTTCCACATGAGGCGCCTCGGGGAGGCAAAGAATAAGAAGCCATTGAGCACTAGTTCTTCTTCTTACAAAACCAAAGAGATGAGCTAGCTCGCATTTCTAAAATAAACTCACCATCTCCTCCAGAGAAGAAAGGTAAAAAATAAAAGGGAAACATGCAGAGACTTCTACGAAAAGGCCCTTAAGTGGAAGTTGGTGATTTCGAAGAACACTGGGCTTGATCCTTCCCTAAGCGCTAGACAACCATTGGGGATTCGCTTCGATGACCCATCCAAGCAAAACCTATCTCCTCCATGAAGTTAGTGGAGGCGGAGGAGGTGGCTGAGGAGGGGGCGAGCCTAGTAAGGAAGAAGCGGGGCAAGGAGGTGAGTAGTGCCTCCTCTAAAAAAAAGGCCCAAAATTTCTTGGGTGGGAGGTCTCATGAAGTCGTTTCCACAACAATGGAGATGTTGCCTACTGAGGTATAGAGGGCTGCAAGGATTCAACATAAGTATTGGATTAATAAGTACTCCTCATAAGCCGAGACTTGTGATGCGGTCGACATGGTGGAGGCTAGGCTTGCCTCACAAACTCGTTCTCAGACCTTCTTTTTAAATGCCCAAATGGAGGCGGGGCAACAACAGCGCCTCAAGAAAGAGTACCTTCAAAGGGCCAAAGATGCTGAAGCTACCCTGAGTAAAGTCAAGGCTGAGACATCTTCTGCCAATAAGGCCTCCAAGTTGAAGCAAGCCGAGGCAGAGTCGAATGTGGAAGCACTTTTTAAAGAAAATGATGAATTGAAGAAAAAAACCACCTCTACAAATCGAAGTGAAAACTATGAAAAAGTGCGTTAGAAACTCTGAAAAGGTCGCGGACAAGGAAAATGGAGAGCCAAAGCCTCATATAGCAATTGAATGAAACAGTGGAGGCAGTGGTGAATGAGTACGTCACCTACTTCTATGAAACGACTGAGTACGACGACCTTGACCTATATTGGAGGATGGTCACGTACAATGAAATCTTTTAGAGGCTCGCCCAGTTGTATCCCCAGCTGGAGTTTCCTCTTTAAAGAAAGAGTTTATGGCAGATGAGCCATCCACCTCTGCTAATAAAGAAGAGGACTCAATAGAGGAGGTGGGTGCCCAAGAGGGGCCTCAACAGGATGATGCTTCCGTTTAGACAAGGTCTTCTTATTTGTAATTTTTTGTAACTTTTCTTCTAGCAATGAATTCAATTTTATTTGTAACTGAATTCAATTATTGCAACATTTTTCTCTTGGTAGCATTTCTTCGTGTTCGTAACGGATTGACCATGGGCTCACCATAATTAACTGAATTAAATAACTAATGGGCTCACAATAATCAATTGAATTAAATAACTTATGAGCTCACCATAATCAATTGAATTAATTAACATATTGGCTCGTCTTGATTGATTGAAGTAAATTATTTATGGGCTCGTCATAATCAATTGAATTAAACACCTTATGGGCTCGCTATAATTGATTGAATTAAATAACTTATGGGCTCGCCATAATCAATTCAATTAACTAACTTATGGACTCACCATAATTAATTCTGGATAACGATAGTATATGAGCTTGCCATAACCCATTCAAATTAGATTAAATTATGGGCTTGCCATAATTATTGTAGTTGAACAAAACGATATGAGCTTGTCATAATTACTTTAACAAGATTAACAACTTATGGGTTCGCCCTAGCTCAACCGCTGATTGAGTGTATGAGCTCTTCATGCTTAACATATGAGCTTGTCATAGTTAAAAAGAGTTGTTGAGATGACATTTGCATTAACCAAAAAATGTACATAAGAAATAATCATGGCCTTACTGATAATACCTTCTTAAATGTTCCACATTCCAAGGATGGGGCTGCGTCTTCCCATCTAGACATTCAATTGGAAGGTCCCTGGCCTGACTCGCCTGGGCCTTCTCCTCCATACAAGATCACATCTTCTGAATGATTTCTTATTGACCTTGGCATTGTAGTACCTTGTCATTTTTCTCTGATATTAGGCTAGCTTCATCTATGAATCGTCTCTCATGTCTTCAAGGAAATCGAGCTCACACCGCCTTATCTCCTCATTGGATATTTCATTAAAATTTAGGTGGCGAGGAGAAGGAAGACCCGCTCGACCAGGTTCATGGCTTCTGCCCCATAGGCATAGAGAAAATGAGTTTCTCCTGTTGCTCACAACACATGGGGGAGCTCGTCCACCTACGCCCCATTGGACGCATCAAATTTCTTTTTTAGGAGGTGCTTGATGGTCTTGTTAAATGCATCAACCTGGTCATGTGCTTGGGAATGATAGGGGAGAAGAAATGCTTCTTGATACCCAATTCAACGCATAAGTCTCTAAGGCTCTTGTTGTCGAACTGTCGCCCATTGTCCATTACGAGTGAGTGGGAAATCTCGAACCGGCATATGATGTTCTTCCATATGAATTAGAAAGTATTTGCCTCGGTTATTCTTGCTAACGATTCTGCGTCAACCCACTTAGTGAAGTAATCAATGGCAACATTACATAGATGGCACTTCCCTTCCCCTTTGGCATGGGGCTTATTAGATCGGCTTTCCACTTGGAGAATGGCTAGGGGTTGGATCCTACGGTCAATTCTTGCGACGGTTGTCTTTGAACGGATGAGAAACACTAACAATTGTCACAGCTTCTCACGAATTGCACCGCATATTTTTTAAAGTTGGCCAGCAGTATCCTTGTCTTAGCACTTTCTGAGCCAGTTCTGGACCTGGTGTGTGGCTACTACAAATTCTTTTATGGATTTTCTGTAGGACATAATTGGTTTCTTCCCCTCCAGTGCATCATAAGAGTGGGGATGAGAAGCCTCTTTTGTACAGTATTTCATCCCGAAGCACATAGTGGGCCACTTTGTGTCTAAGTTTGTGAGCTTCTTCTTTATTCTTCGGCAATGTATGATCTTTGAGGTAAGTTATTATAGGTTGCATCCATTGTCGGGTTTCCTCAATCCACATCACTTTTTCTACTTTGGTTGTAGAGGGCTTAGGAAAGTATTCAACTGGTACAATCTTAAACAGCTCTGAATCATTGCAGCTGGCTAATTTTGATAGGGCATCCGCATGTAGGTTCTCCATTCTTGGTATCAGGTCAGCTCAAATTTCTCAAAGTAGGGGAACAGGTCCATCCTTAGGTATGTTGCCATGCTATTATCTTTGGCTGCAAAGCTGCTGTTGACCTAGCTTACCACTAGTTGTGAGTCGCTATAAATTGCGAGGATCTTGACCTGCATTTCTTTGGATAGTCTAAGGCTTGCTAGAAGTGCCTCATACTCAGCTGCGTTGTTAGAGGCCTTAAAATCAAAAATCATCGCACAATTAAGCTTGTAGCCTTCTCGGCTCTCCAACATATACCAGTCCTAAAGCCCGTTTCTCCAGAAGACTCGTCTAGAAATAACTTTCGGGCTTTGATGTCTACCGGTTCCATCATCACATTGATGTATGTTGCCTCAGTGAATTCCGCTATGAAGTATGCTACTACATGTCCCATCATGGAGCTCATTGGTTGATACAAGATGTTGAATTCGCTTAACTCCACGTCCCATTTCATTAGCCTCCCAAAACAACCAATTTTTGAAGCACCTACATAAGGGAAAGGCTCGTCAATACATATATACTGTGGGCCTAAAAGTAGGGCCTCAGCTTCCTAGAGGCTATCATAAAGGATAAAGCAAGTGCCTCCATATCTGAATAGCATGATTCAGCCAGTAGCAGGGTCTTGCTTACGTAGTAAATGGGCAGCTGCATGTCGCTTTCTTCCCTCACCAGTACTGAACTTACGTCTCCGTACTTACGACCAAATATAGGAGCAACGTTTCTCCCTCTTTAGGTTTTGAGAGGATAAGGGCTTACCTCAAGTGTTTTTTCAGCTCGTGAAAAGTCTCTTCGTACTCATCATTCCACCGAAACCTTTTTTCTCCCTTCAGAACTTTAAAGAACGGAAGACACATATTGGTTGCCTTAGAAATGAAGCGATTCAGAGCTGCTAGACGACTCGTTAAGCATTGTACTTCCTTGAGCTTGTTGGGGGATTTCGTATCTTGCAGGGCCTTAATTTTTTCAGGGTTTACCTCAATGCCTCTCTTGTTGACCATGTAACTAAGAATTTTCCTGACGCAACACCAAAAGCACACTTCAAAGGATTAAGCTTCATTCGATACTTCCTCAAGATTTTGAAGGTGTCTTCCAGGGGTGTGTTGTGGTTCACAGTCTTGAGGATTTTCACCAGCATGTCGTCAACGTACACTTCCATTTTTTCGCCTATGAGGTCGGTAAATATTTTGTTAACTAGATACTGATAAGTGGCCCCAACATTTTCAGACCAAAAGACGTCACTTTGTAACAATAAAGGCCTCTATCAGTGATGAATGGGTGTTCTACTCATCAACCGGATACATGAGGATTTGATTATACCCTGAGTATACATCCATGAAGCTTAAGAGCTCATGACCAATAGTGTAGTCGACTAACTGATCGATCCTTGAAAGCGAAAAACTGTCTTTTAGGCATGCATGATTGAGGTTAGAAAAGTCCATGGAAACTCTCCATTTGTTGTAAAGCTTCTTTACTAAGACTGGGTTAGAGATCCGCTTTGGGTATACTGCCTCCCTAACGAACCTGTTGGATATGAGTCTTTGAACTTCTTCTTTCAAGGCACCGTATCTCTTCGGGTTCATAACTCTCTTTTTTTGCTTGTGAGGTATGAACTTGGGATCGACGTTAAGACAGTGGCAGCTAACCTTGGGATCTATGCCCACCACATTTTCATGCTTCCAGGCAAACATATCTATGTTGTTGAGCAGGAAGCTTTTGAGTCTCGTCTTTTCTTCTAATTCAAGCTCATTTTCTACTTGTAGCATCTTTGTAGGGTCATTTAGATCTACCGAGAAAAATAAAAGTTCATCTACTGAGGTCGTTTGCGTCCAGATTGATGACTCTTTCTTCCAAGGCATCTATCATGTTGACGTCTCCCCCTTGTTCAAGGATATGTCATTCTTCAAGTGCGTCAACCATTTCATCGTCCACTAGGACCATATTTACACTACGGGGCTCAAATCTTCTCAGGGAGCTAAGGTAGTACTCCCTCGAGCCCATTTGGTCTCCTTGTATTGTTCCTTTTTCGGTGGGAAATTTCATACACGTGTGGTGTATGGATGTAACAGCTCTAAGTTCTTTCAAAGAAGGTCAACCCAACACTCCATGATAAGCGGATAGGTGATCTACAATAAGGAATTTCGTGAAGTGATAGGCTTTAAGTGGGGGTTCTCCTATTTCCACCGTTAGTATGATCCTTCTCCTAGAAATGATGTTGTCGTCGGTGAAACCATATAAGGGGACGATCATGGGAGAGAGTTCATGATCTACCATCATTTGTCAAAGATGGTTCAAACAGAATATTAATTGAACTCCCATTCTCTACCAACATGCGCTTGAGCCCATTTCTGGCCACAACAGATCGTATCACCAAAGCATCGCAATGAGGATAATAAACCCCAATGGTGTCTTCTTGTGAAAAGGTTATTGGTGGGATGTTTCCAGCTCCATGAGCGGTACTATTAACTAAGTAGTTCGTTATGGGAGGATCATTTGCTTCCCTCGCATAATTTCTTTGAGCATTTTTGGACGCTCCTCCTACATGTGGAACACTAAAAATGGTATCAATTTCCCGTATAGGGACATTGTCTGCATTGGCTGAGGGTTCTCTCATAGGCCTTTGTCTACCTCTTCGACTATTTCTTTCCTCCTCGTGCTCCCATCGAGGCGATTCATTTCTAAGATACCCCATTGCCTCATCACGTCTAGTTTTCTTCTCATGCCTAGGCTGAGGAGCCTTCTTTTTGTGCCTGATGGGTGTTTTTTCTTCCAACATGGGGGCATGTCGGCTCTTCGAGATATGGCCTTTATAGATAGTTCTCAGTGTTGTGGCTGTTGGTTCGATGGTAGGTGCAATATTGCTTGTCTCTAGGATCTCTGTTTCTTCCACTACGCCTTCACCTGGATTGATTCGATTGTCTTTGACCCTCAGATCCGACTTCTTCACATGCCAGACAGCCCTGCATTTAGTGTGGCAGTGGCCAATGCTTGGCCTGAGGTGGGGATGATTGTATGTCCTACTTGGGTCCATTGCTGGTCTACCAAGTGTGATATAGGACCTCGCTGCTGTCTCTGAGGTGGAGGAGTCCCAGTGAAATTCGATTGCGGTGATCAATCAGCTCCTCATTGACAATCTCGCTTTTCATCATTTCCATCAAGGCATCATAAGAGGTAGGATTTCTGTTTCACACATCCCTCTAAAATAAGATGTTCATCTTGAGGCCTCCTCTAAGAGCAGAAATGGTCTCTCTATCTATAACCTACTCGCAATAAGTCATTTCGTCCATGAAGCGAGCCAAGTAGCTTTTCAAAGTTTCACCTGTTTGCTGCCTCATGTCCTGCAACGTTTGGATAAGGGCTTTCTCTTCTTTGCTACAAGTATTGGTTCAAAAAGGTCTTTTTAAGACCTCACCAACTCCTAATGTTGTCGGTTGGGATACGGCTGTACCAAATTTCTACAACCTCAATTAATGTAAGATGGAAAGCTTTGCACCTTAGTGCTAACGAGGCCCCTCACAAAGACATGTAGGTCTTGTAGTTGTTGAGGTGCTTCATCAGATCACACTTTCCCTCATATTTGAGTATATTTGGAGGCACAAAAGGTTGGGACAGGAGCACTTCTCAACTCTTGGGAGAAGGGCAAACTCTCTTCATCGTCATCCAAATCAAAGGACATGCATGGACCGTTGGAATCATCTTCCTCTGCTTGATAACGAGGGGGTCGCGACGCTTCCGTTTGAATCCTCAAATTCCTCTCGTCTATTTCTTGGTGGAGGAAGGGGAACCCCCTGAGGTTCATATTTAGGATTTCGTTCTAGCTATCTTTGTACGGAAGGCGGCTGGTGGTACCTATTCCTAGGCCTTGATGGTCCAATTGGATTGAACACACTGATGGATCTTTGTGGTTGGCGTTTCTAAGCATATTCTAGGAAATTTTTTCCTTCTGTGGTATATAATCACCGAGTCGGATAGTAGCATGATTGGTGGAAGTGTCCATCTCCACCTTCCTCTCTACTGGGTTGATCTCGCTCATGTGCATTTGGGGATAAACTGTCGTGTCATTCTCCTTGCCTTCTTGGGGTAATACTCCCTGCTGAGGCACTTGTGACCCTTCCGTTGATGCATTCACTTGAGTAGTTGCTAAATGGTGGCATTTTGATGGGCCATGTTTCTCATATTTGCAGCCATCTCCTCTACTTCCCTAGCCAAATGTGGTGTGGTATCGTCTCGCCTGTGTTGGTGGTGGGACGACACACGTTCACATTTGTTCGGAGGACCTCTTCTTCAGAAGCCTCCTGTTGTCTACTTCTACCTTGTGATCCATAGTGACTAGAACTCATAGCATGTATCCGAAGTGATTATTTCTTCAAGAATCAAACATTTCTTCAAGGCCTGCTTCAAATGACTTTTACCACAAGGATGTTCGTGGTTATAGCGTTGAGTTTTCACAAATGACGCCAATCTGTTGACTCTAAAAAACGTACCAATGATGTGGCCAACAGATCCCAAGACCTTTCACGTCCACGCAAGCTGGATTCCTGCACACTTGGACGAACCGTTAGTCAAATGTGGCATTCTCATGGAGGGGTGGAGTTGGTTGCACGCACTCCGATGGTCAGATCAGTTGCAGAAGTATTTCTGAGTGTGGGAGAGCTTTTAACGTGAGCCTCCAGTGTAAAATGGGGGTCGGCTTTGGGGGTGGAAGAGTAAAATGTGTGTGAAGCAAGAATATAGTGCAGTAGCCTCATCCAATCGACTGTCCCCTCCTGTCGTTATACATCAATCAATCATAATTTTAAATGCTAAGACCACTTTTATGTCGTAAGGTGTTGCGTTTTTTATATCGCAAGTGTACGATATCGTAATAAGTAATATATTGGACATTTAAATTCGAATTATCGTTCCTACGAGAACTATACTTTAGGTCTTTATTTACTTTTTCT
>CAIGRL010249405.1:0-17048 GCA_903798325.1 Fraxinus xanthoxyloides
GAAAAAGAATGAGAATGAGAATGTGAAAAAAATGGATGTCAAACGGGGGCTAAATAAGTAATGCGAGATCTTTGAGAAGACGCGTTCCTGAAGTTGACCAAGCTTCTGCCTATGTTAATGTGAGGTGATTGATAATAAGACTGAAGTGACTGCTGGTTATAAGAAGTGCTAAAGATGGAATGGGGACAGGAAACCGAAGGGGGTCGAGATGATGACATGGCTATTTGTATGGCCGAGGATGATGCGAATGATGATCTAACGGATGACAATGCAGAAGATGAATAAACAGAAGCTGGGCTGGATGATAGCAACGGTGTAGATTCTGATGCTGGTGGATCACCGGTATTAGTTCTTGCATCACGTTTGCAAACAGGACAGAATGTTCTCCATGATGTCAGCCAAGCATCAACACAAGTAGCATGAAATTCTGTCAAAATTCCAAGATGAAAGTTACTCGACAAGAACATACAGAATGATTAAGATACGATTAATTACTTTTTCGGTGACTAAATGACAATCCCATCATATAGCAATCGAATTGAAGTGGCAGACAAATAGAGCTTTCTATTGACCAGTTGGTTTCCCTTCTTTCAGGGAGGTCTGAGACAGTTCCGGCGGTGGTATTTCATATTGTACAAGTAAACAGAATCATGTAAAAATAAGAGACGACTTACTGTGGAAGCATGGCAGAATCCTAAGCTTCTCTCCAACATTATAATCCTCAAGACATATAGCGCACGTACTTGATGTAGAATTATCTTCCAAAACAGTTGAAAAATTTAGGCTTGGCATGGCTTTCACGAGACGACTGCTCATCCCGTGGAATTCCCGTATGTGTGGAACTCGAGTCCATTCTCTTCTATTACGATGCCTCCAGTAGTATAAACACGTAGCTAACATAGCAGATACGGCAAGTAATGAGACAAAAGCTGTAGCCATGATCGAAAAACTCGATTTTTGAAAACTCGGGGCTAGCCATAGATCCATGTATGGAATGCCGGCATAATTTGCCAGGGCTTCACCAGAAGCTTTGGATACAAACACTGCATATATTTTTATACCAGCAGAATATCCTGCCACTGCATTTCAAAATTAAATGATTAATAAGCGCTTAAAATACTTGAATTTCCTTAACTGTATTATTCGTAAAATAATAAATATTGTATAATGGACATGGATACTGTTGAATGCTGATCCTTTTGGATTTCCAGGGACAGGAACAAAAGCGACGATACTTGCTCCAACTGCATTACATAAGCTAAAAGGCTAGCTCTTATATCTTACTATTCATCATGCAAAAAACTCTCCGGCATATTATAATTAGCCATCAGATCTTGAATATACTATCAATAATCATTTAAGAGAGGGACAAGAACATTTGTTCCATTATCTCATCTTCTTAAAACAAAGATCACAGATTCATATTTCCATAAATTGAGAGAATTCTTGCCACCCCTCGAATTAACATATCAGAATCACAGCCTTTCTTTTTGTAGTTTATTTCTAGGAATAAGCTAATGAGAATGAAGTCCATCATATGAGATGGCAATTACGTTCCTGGAATTCCAGAACATAATTTATTCGCGCTAGTATGCTCTCACAGTCGTAGCATAGTCGGCATGCTTTTGTGATATCCAGTGATGAACGACTCTGCATATATTGGCCAAACAAAGGCTACTCTGTATACCAAAACAGCAATTCTTTATACACGAATCATTTTCCTCCACTCCATTCTGTTTATTGCTATAATTATCAAAAGATCTAAAGCAAGCATTCTTTACCAAAAGCAAAAATGACCATCCTACTTCAAACATTTCAAAGAAAAATCACAAATAACTTATGAAGATATTATTCGGATGCCAATCATATGAAACGTGTTTGCTATAAAATTGAAGCAAAGAAACCATACCTACTACTTATACACATTATTAAACTAACAACATAACAGGTATAAAAGTTGCGTGCAGGAAAAAGCCATTACTTGCAACTAGATCGCCATCCTTGTTGTCATAAACAATGGCTGCTTTGAATCCTGCAGCTTGTGCTGTTCTGACTTTCTTCTCAAAGTTGCATTCTCCTCTGATGATCAAAACATACGAAAATTTGGTGCAGTTTGTTTTCAGAAGAACGTTATTAGTCAATGGTGAACATGCATCTAAAGGTTCGGCCACATGCAATGTGCCACATTTAGTGAAACCCTTCACAGGTTGAGCTGAAATTATTACCACAGACAAAATCTATCAGTAAATGCTCAATCAAGACTAAAACTACTAGAAGTTTAGAAAGGGGGGAAAAAGGGCAGTTTAAAGGAATCCTAACTCATCCATCTTGATTCCGAATTATGAAATATGCATTGCCTGACTTACAAAAACCAGCTAATCCCAATATTTTCTCTATATTTTTCACTAAAATTTGACTTAAATATCGCGCGTATAGCATTTTCAGTAGGAAGGATTTGATAGCACCAAAGAAGCTAAAATATTGTTCGTTTTACTGTCAGGTCGACTAATTACTTGCCAAACATGCACTTAACACATCTAACTTCAATGATTCCAATTCCCAGCTAATTTTAAGCACAAAATATGTGAGTTAAAACACAAATTTATCAGATAAATATTCCAACTTTTGCAAGAAAGAGCTCAAAAATTAAATAAAAAACGAAGAGCCAGAACTCGAATCACTAGAGCTAAAACACGAAAAAACAACAATCTCAACTATAACCAAACCTATAATCTAATTGCATTCTCGATTGCGATAAAATTCGGCGAAAAAATAAAAATAAAATCTGCTCACCAAAAGTAGCTTCCCTATCTTCAAACGATAAAGTGATATTCTTTCCAATCAAAACAACATTGCCAAGGGATTTGAAAGGACCCAGCAAAACAAAAAAACAGCATAAAAATACCCAGAAATTCACCATCTCTTTTTCCCATCCAAGTTTTTCAACTCTCTTTAATCTCAACTCCCAGAAAACCGAGAAAAATTATGAAATTCTTACGAAGGGTTTTTATATTAATATAATAGAAACATCAACTTCATTCTATGACTCGAGGTCTTCGCAAATTCTTTCTTTATTTCCTTTGTGGGAGGCATACGTGTATTTGGAGTAGGAGAGGCAGTGGGAGTTTTAGTATAAATCGAATTTATGAAATATTCACAACGAATATCTTGTCCAAGTCTAACCAAAGAAAAGAAAATTTATTAAAATAATAATATTGCTATTTGCAACTTGCACCTCTAATAAGTATATGAATATAATTTTCACCCAAATTGAATGGAATATGATTAACGTACTAAAAAGTAAAAACTTGTTAATTCAAATATTAATAATGAGAATTTGGATAAAATATGGAAAAAACAAAAACTAAATTAATGTTTACTTGATATCCAATTCAAAACTCAAAGTAAACGTACAAGTTGTGACTTTCATCAAATTTTCATCCTAAATTCTACGGATTGTAAAAAAAAATTCGTTCAACCTAACCCTCCAAATGAGATAAACGGGATAGAGCCGTTATCCCAAAACGGGTACAATATGGTACGAAAAACATGATCTCAACCCGCTATTCGCCTCGTTTAAAAATAATTTCAAAATCAAATTTTTTATCAAATAAAAATAAATGATTTATCATCATTTTCTTAAAAAAAAAATGTGGGTTGTTCTCGACACATTGAAAAAACAAATAACAATATTCGCTAACTAAAGATGTATTAAAAAATAACAGCAAAAAAATAAAACAAAAAATAAACAGGACAATAAACGGGGTGAGGACCTATCTCGCCCCACCCCATCTCATCTCGCTTTGATTGGGTATAAGATGGGATAATATAACAAAAATACACAATAGAGTAGAGGACGAGAATCGTCAATCCACCCCCATGCTCTTTTCATTGTCATCCCTACTAAATCCCTTGTTTCTTCTTAAAATAATTAGCCTATGTGCCAAACACCCAGAAGTACTTAGCCTGTGTTTGGTTTCCTTTATTTTAAAAAAAAATTATGTTTTGAATAATATTCTTTGGAGAATGTATTGTTAAAAAATAGAAAAAATTGAGTTAACGTATAGAATATTTTATTTTGTGAATGTATATTTGAAAATGAATATGAAAAATAAATTAAAATAAAGTAAAGTAAATTAAACAGGGGTTTTTTTATTTTCCAATAAGCATATATGCTCAAGCATCAAATAAAATTGCATCGATAACCTAAAAGGATTTACTTAGGGGTGGTGTTAGGCATGGGTACTTGCCTTCTCGATGGGTTGAGTAAATAAAAAGAGAAATTTATTGTTGTTTGGACAAATAAAATTATGCACATCGGTAATGTCACAACAAACATGTAAAATATATAATGCTTATATTTGATTTTATTATCAGCATTTGTTTTTTAATCGATAAACAAATTATTGTCGATTTATCTAATTAAATAAAATATATTTATATTATTCACAAGTTTGAGAGTACACATTTTAAGTTGAAGAAACACATTGGATAATCACAAGGGGATTTTGAAATTTCATGGAAAGTTATGCATCACCTATTGGAATAGCAATTCAGTGAGCTAAAAGCTTTGTTTGAACAAAGCATGAATTTGGTTCATCATAACTTCAAACGTAGCCTTTTTAAGGAGTTGCATGGTTTTGTGTCTAAGAATGCAATGGATCTTATATCAAGACAGTCAAATCAAGCAGAATATATTGGTTTGGACAAAAATGCTTGTCATTGCACTCTTAGATCCACACATGGTTTGTCCTGTGCATGTGAGATTTCAAAATATATAGTTACGATCGCCTAATTCCTTTGTCAGTTGTTCACCCTCATTGGAGAAAATTAGATATTATGGTTCCATCAAATGATGCTTCTTCTAAAGTTGAATATTGTAGTTGAATTAGAGAATATCCAAAGATTGTTTTGTGAATGCGACGATGCAAGTATAAGTACTTCTTAAAATGAAATTACGAGAAGTGTATGAACCCTACACTACTTCTTTGGTGCCGCCTGCTGAGAAAGTTAAAACCAAAGGCCGACTTTCATCAAAAATTGATACTTCAACTAAAAGTGGTCATTCATATTTTGGAATTGTTGACTTAGGTAGTAATAGTCAATTTTCGTAGCAACGACAGCTCCGTCAATGTTCCAAAGAAGGATAAACTTAAATTAGACGTGCTCGTAAGAACACTATACAATTATACAACATGTTTCCATGACAAAGTCAAAGATCGCATATTTAACATTATTGATGTTAAGTCCGATGGTCATTGTGGTTTCAGGACAGTGACTAGTTCCCTTGAATTAGGAGAAGAGGCTTGGTTACATATTCAACTTGACCTTATTACTGAAATGAAATCTAATATGATGCTTTTGGAAAATTATATGGCGGTATTGAAACGGTGAATGAGTTGTTATATATTATAGCTTACTTTAGTATTGGTGCCCCATTTGATCTATGGATGACGATGCCTGACATGAGCCATTTGATAGCATCTCAATATGGTGTAGTACTCGTCCTTCTATCTTCTATACAATCTTTGGCATTCCTACCATTGCACTCTCAACCTCCTCTACCATTAAATCATAAGATTATATCGTTGGGTTTTGTGAATGACAATCACTTTGTTCAGGTATTCTATTTTAATTATTTAACTATATATCATTGGTGTAAACTTATTGCTACTGATTTGATTTATCACTTGCACAGGTCAACTTGAAGCCCAATTCCACCTGTGGCGTATAATTAGTACAAATATAGAGATGACATTGCACGTGGATGGGAGAGTACGTATAAAGAAAGAATAGAAACATTCAAAGAGATGATTGGTATTGATATCACTACACAAAAGATTTTTAATGTAAACTCTTCATGATTAGCACGAGTATCACATAAGAGGTCAAAAGAGGATTTTGATAAACTTTTTGCATGATTAGAAACTTATTCAATTTGAGTATTACTTGTTTCTTGTAATGAAAATTCTACAATATCAGGTTCTAACGACTAAGAGTGAATCACTATAAATCAACTGTAATGACAACGGCATTATTCAAAATTCATGATTCTCTTATTCTTTTAACCATAGCAAACAAATTTCAGTCATCCAATTGTTTTCCATAGCGTGCACTACTGCTTGATTTCCCATTATTGTGATTTATATATTTCTCTCAATCTATAATCTACCAAAACCTTAAAGGGGGGGGGGGGGGGGGGGGGTAGAGAGAGAGAGAGAGACGAGACGTAAACATGGAATCTTCCTGCAAATGATCTGAAATCTATTTTCTTTAAAGAATCCAACATAACATTACAATTAAAATCTTGTTAAAAGCAATTAGAAAGGCTATGAACCAACAGATCAGGGTTATTAGGCAGTAACTCCATTCAATTAACATTGAGATACGGTAAATTCTTGTTTTAGAATCAGTGAAAATGTTTAAAGGATGAGAAAAATGAGAAGTAATATTGGGGTAATGAGTACACACAGTATTTTTTTGTTTTTTGTTTTTATTAGATTAGGAGTGTAATTGTAAATTTATTGTGGTGTATTTATTGAAAATATATTTTAATTGTGGTGTAGTAAGTAAATTTTGTAGTGGTAATATTATTACCCTTATACATATTGATGACAATTCAAGGGTATAAATTGTAGTGAATTGATTTATATTGCTTATGTGATTTTTATATAATTTAAAAGTTCAAATTATCGCCTTAATTAGAATAAAATTAATAAATTATATTGAGAAATATCAAATTGACTTGATTTGGTCCAATTATTGTAATTTAAATTATTCAAATCTGATCAAGTCCCTTTGGTATATTTAATAAAATTTGCAAACATAATTGCATTAATTATACAAGTTCATGGATTGAATGTGCAAAAAGAATAAAATAGAGCTAAAAGTCTAGTGGGAGACAAAATCAAAATCTTGATCTCATGAATAGGACGGAGAGGGACGACCATGGGTAATTCTTGTTGCCCTAGTTATCCACTTCATGTATGGAGATATTTTGATATTCTTTGTTGACCTAAAAAAATGCGTCAACATAATCCCCTCATTTGTTTTTCTTTCACGTAGATATCATATGTACACTGGAACACCACGTTAGAAGGCAAAGGTCACCGATCGAGAAAATGTCCTACGATCGTTTTCACTCCGATAGTCAAGTCAACGGTCCGACGAAAGAAAAAGAGGGTGCAAGAGAGGGAGATGAAATTTGGATAGGGTTATGGTTATAAAACATATCTTGGTTGTGTATGGAATTCACATATTTATAGGAAAACGTAAATGAGCCACGTGGGTAATGGGCCGAGCCCAAGATGCAAATTATTTAGTTTAATAAGCCCCTTCCAATGAATAGTCGATGATACGTAATTTATAAGTATAACAATAATCTCCCAAGTCTAAGTCATATGTTTATGTTCGGATTGGACTTTGAAATATAAACTGTCAAGTAGACGAGATCTTACAGATTGACTTACAAATTGCTTCAAAAATATGTATCGGTCTCAACTATGTGAGGACTTACGAATTGTCTCGATAGTATATGTGCAAGTTTCAATAAATGATTGCTCACAAATTGCCTTAAAGGATGTCGCATATAATTTGTCAAAATTTAGGTAGCATCTCATCAGTAATATGGACTAAATCAACATGTAACACAACATAATATCTCCACTGCACATATATAAAATAAATTTGGGGTCATTTGCCTCTCAAATTACTCATGACAATAAAGTGAATAATGATATCAAATTTCTTCAAGATATAATATGTAGAGAGCCTATCATGACACACATGCTTGCGGGGAATGAACATCCCATAAATAGTTCTCAAACTATCAGAGTCTTATAAGTAGCCTCTGATAGACGAGGTCTTCAATTGGGCTCCACGATAGTGAGAGGTAAGGAATAAACATCTCGCGAGGCCTGAAATAATCATCTTGCGATGGAGGGAATAAACATGCCACGAATAACTCTCGAACTATCAAAGTTTTATAAGCGGCCTCTAATAGATGAGATCTTACAACTTGGCTCGACGATACTAAGAGGTGATGAACAAACATCTCGCGAAGGCAGGAGTAATCATCTGGCAAGGCAGGGAATCGACATCCCACAAATAGCTCTCGAACTATCGATGTCTCATAAGTGGCCTCTGATAAACAAGGTCTTACAACTTGGCTCGACAATAGTGAAAGGCAAGGAATATACATCTCGTGAAAAGAGGAATAAACATTTCGCGAATAGCTCTCGAACTATCGGAGTCTTATAAACTGGACTTGGATAGACGAGCTCTCATAGCGAGGCTCCAGATAGTGAAAGGCGAGGAATAAATATCTAGTGAAACCAGAAATAATCATCTGGCGAGGCAGGAAATGAACATCCCCGCTAATAGTTCTCGAACTATTAAAGTCCTATAAGCCGCCCTTGATAGACGAGGTCTTACAATTTGGCACCACGATAGTGAGAGGTGAGGAATAAACATCTCGTGAGGCTAGAAATAATCATCTAGCGAGGTAAGAAATAAACATCCCTCGAATAGTTCTCAAACTATAGAAATCTTATAAGCGGCCTCTGATAGACGAGGTCTTACAACTTAGCTCGACGACAGTGAGAGGTATGGAATAAATATGTTACGAGGTTAGAAATAATCATCTAGCGAGGCTGGGATAAACGCCTCTTGAATAGCTCTGGAACTGTCAAAGTTTTATACGCAGCCTTTAATAGACGAGGTCTTACAACTTGGCTTAATGATAGTGAAAGATGAGAAATAAACATCTTGTGAGACCATAAATAATCATTTGGCGAGGTGGGAATAAACATCTAGCGAATAACTTTCCAACTATTGGAGTCTTATAAGCAGCATATGATAAATGATGTTTTAAAACTTGACTCGACTAGAATGAGAGGTGATAAATAAACATCTCGCGAGGCCAGAAATAATCATCGGCAAGGCGAGAAATAAACATCTTTCGAATAGCTCTCGAACTATCAGTCTTTTATAAGTGGCCTCTGATAGACGAGGTCTTATAACTTGGCTCGATGATAGTGAGAGGAGAGGAATAAACATCTCGTGAGGTCGAAAATAATCATTGGGGAGGAGAGGAATAAACATCCCTCGAATAGCTCTTGAACTATTGGAATCTTATAAGCAGCATATGATAAACGAGGTTTTACAACTTGACTCCACGATAGTGAGAGGCGAAGAATAAATATCTCACGAGACCAAAAATAATCATCGACAAGGTGAGAAATAGACATCCCGCGACCAACTCTCAAGTTATCAGAGTCTTATAATCAACCTCTCATAGACGAGGTCTTAGAACTTAGCTCGACGATAGCGAGAGACGATGAATAAACATCTCGCGAGGCCAAAAATAATCATCGACGAGGCAGGGAATAAACATCCCGTAAATAGCTCTCGGATCAAAGTCTTATAAGCAGCATATGATAAACGAGGTCTTACAACTTGGATCGACGATAGTGAGGGGCAAGGAATCGACATCCCGCGAATAGCTCTCAAACTATTGGAGTCTTATAAGCGGCCTCTAATAGATGATGTCTCACAACTTCGCTCAATGATAGTGAGAGGTATGGAATAAACATTTTGCGATACCATAAATAATCATCTGGCGAGGACGGGGAATAAACATCTCGTGAACGAGGCAAGGAAATGCTCCTTTTACAAGGGCAAACACATTCGACGATTTTATCTCTACCTTTATTCAAGGAACGAGAATTCCAAAATACTACCTCTATTAATAAGAAATCCACGAGTTAGAGCTCGCCTTCAATGATGCGAGGTCTCACAATTTTCCTTGGATCATAGATACGATGATCAAGAGGGCATTGAACAAAAGAATCCAAGCTTAAGCATATTTTCATGTGCAATGTCGCAATTTGAATTTTTCTTTACAACTTGTATTCATGTCGAATCATGTTAAGTGTGTCAAATCCATAACATTCACAAAGTGATATATTTGTTCACCAGAATTTGACAGGCTCAAATTTGTGATAGCCTAAGAATAGCTAACCAAGAGGAGGGTTGATTGATTTTTAAAACTTTTTGAGAAATTAATCTAAAATCAAGCACGTAGTAACTAGATACATTAATTCAAATAATCAACACGAATATGAAAGCAATAAGTAAAGAGAGATAGATGATGCAAACGATATAATTATAGAGGTTCAATCCAATGCAATGATCTACTTCCTCCGTTACCAAACTCTTCGGTATGAGCAAGGCAAATTTCACTATGTTTATTGACTTGTAGTGCAATCCAATCCAATCGTTTACTATGCTTCCGATAACTTATAAACAAGGGGCGCTGATTCTTATACAATATTGAGCATTATGAGACCTCAACACAACCCAAAAGTTTTAAAGAAAGTTGGTTTTACAAATGAAAATTCTCTTTTAATAAATTATATGATTACAATTAAGTACCAAGAGAGAAATAAGCTAACACTTTAATAGATAGCAATGAATGAAACTCAAGTGTTAAGTATGAAAAACTTTGATGTGTAGAATGATTTTCAAAAGTTAATAAAAGTTTTTCAAAACAACTATGATTTAATAATGATAAATGAGATGAGAAATCAATAATTTTGCTCAAAAATATCTCACTTGAATGCTCCTCTCATTTGATTTTTTTGAAACAATATAGGCTTATAAATGACATTTTTACTTGATTTTTCAAGATAAATGATGCTAGTAGGTTTGAAAATTAAATTGAAATTCTTACCTTTGCAAAATTAATTTTGTGCAAACTTTTTACGAAGTAGATTTTTCTCGTACATAAAAATTTGTTGCTTGGGCTTATAATGGGTCATTGTTAAGGATTAAAATATTTTACCTTTACAAATAAGCTCAAACATCTAGTTCTAATATCTTCGATTGATTTGGCGGAGTGCTCGATTTGTTGCTCCATTTTCAATTGGCTCGAGTACTCGATTTGTTGCTTTATTTTGAATGCTCGAATCCATCCTTTAATAGCAATTACTTTGTCTCCAATTTTATTAATATGTAAGAATGAAGACTTGAATACAAATGTTAGCGATAAAACTACTTTTTTTATTATAATTAAAATATAAGATTAACCATAGTTCAATAATTTCCCCTTTTTTTTTTATTATGACAAACAAAAGATGATTTGCAATAAAAAAAATTCTTATTATTTTATAGATCAAGCATTCATATGATATTGTTCCCTCTTTCTTATACAGGTCAAGCATGTATATCATTGATATATATGTTTCCCCCTGTTGGCATAAGTAAAAAGAATACGAAGTAGGGAATTCATGTTTTGAAAACAACTATAGGCATAAATGATAACATGAGGTAACCAAATGAAAATGCATAATATTCAAAACAAATTAAGAAACATCAAACAAAAAAAATAGGAGAAAGCCAAAGCATAAGGAATTATTCATCTTAAGACAAATAAAACAATATCAATCGAAATCTATAACATGGCTCTGGAGGAGGGAAATGGGCATAAAAATGGGCGTAGAATGCATTCTGCTGAGCTTGCATCGTTTCCTATTGTGCCTGAATAACATCTTGTTGAGCTTGGATGGCAGCTTGCCTGTTGGGCCTGAAAAACCTTTTGAAATTAGAAATTTGCTCAATCGTTCATATCGAGCCTTATGAGCTTGTTTTAAACCATAAAGAGCTTTTCGAAATTTGAAAACATAGTCTAGATGTTTGTGATCCTTAAAATCAGGTAATTGTTCAGCAAACACTTCTTCTAGGATAAAACTGTTAAGAAAATCACTTTAACATCCATTTGATAAAGAACGAATCTTTTATGACAAGCCAATGTAAAAAAACATGCGAATGGATTCTAACTCCAGTGCAAATGTTTCTTCAAAATTAATGCATTCTTCTTGATTGTAACCTTAGGCCGCTAATCTAGCCTTGGTACGCAAAATTATTCAATTTTCATCACGTTTATTTCTAAAAACCCATTTAGTGCCGATGAAATTTTGATCATTTGATCTAACGACTAAATCTCAAACATGGTTTTGCTCAAATTGATTTAGTTCTTCTTGTATAGCTAGAATCCAAAATTTATCAAACTCGGCCTCTTTGAAGTTTTTCGATTCATTGTGAAATGAAAGCACTACTTAAAATGATTTTTAGTAGAAGCTGTAGTAGCAATACCTTAGGAGGGATCACCAATGATTAGTCCAATGATTAGTTCTTTAGGATGAGAAGGAACGAACATCTATTCTTTTGGTAGAGGCGAATCATTTTGGACTTAGATTGGCTCTTCTTCATTTTGTTGAACATTTTCTCCCTCTTTATGTGCATCTCGTGGTTCTTCTTTGTTTTGATCTTTAATAGTCATTTGTTCGAATGGAGTTTCTAACCCTACATCATTATCAATACCTTTCGCCCAAGAGAGGTAGTTTCATCGGAAATGACATGCATGGATTCCTCAACGACTAGAGCTCTTTTATTGAAGATTCTATAAGTTTTACTAGTCGATGAATATCCTAGAAAAATTCCAATGTCGGATTTTGAGTCAAATTTTCTCAAGTTTTCTTTTGTATTCAAGATACATTGTTTGCACCCAAAGACTTTGAAATAACAAATATTGAGAATTCTATTTTTCTAAAGTGCATATAGGTTTTTTATTTTCTTTCAACTAATTAAAACTCTATTAACAATATAGAAAGCGGTGTTAACGACTTCAACCCAAAATATTTTGGCATAGTATTTTCATTTAGCATGGTCCTAACTATTTCTTGTAATGTGCGATTCTTCCTTTCTGCGACACCATTTTGTTGAGGAGTTCTAGGAGTCGAAAAATTATGTTCATATCCATTATCATTACAAAAATCAACAAATGCAAGATTATCAAATTCTCCACAATTCTTCCTTTCTACCATACCATTTTGTTGAATAGTTCTAGGAGCCGAGAAGTTATATTCATGTTCATTTCATTGAAAAACTCATCAAATGGAAGATTATCAAATTCTCCACGATGATCACTTCTAATTGTTGAAATGGAATATCATTTTTCACTTTGAACTTTTTTGCAAAAACGTTTGAAGGCTTTTAGAGCTTCATTTTTAAGATTTAAGAAAGAACTCAAGTAAATCTAGATAAATCATCAACAATGACGAAAGTATAGTATTTTCCACTTAAACTAGCGGTTCTTGATGGTCCAAACTGATCGATGTGGATTAATTGAAATGGTTTTGTAGTTGATGAGTGTAATTTGGATTTAAATGATCTTTTTACTTGTTTACCAAATTAACATGCGTCACAAATTTAATCTTTTTCAGACTTTAAATTTGGTAAACATTTAACAAAATAATTTTTTGAGATTCTTGAAAGAAGTTGCATGCTAACATGACCTAATTTCCTATGCTATATCCAAGTATCTTCTTTCAAACTCACTAAACATTTCTAATCATTTTCAAAATTGATATTTATGATATAAACATCTTGCTTCGGCTTCCTATAAACAATACAATTTTAGATGTAGCATCCTTAATGAGACATTTAGAATAATCGAATTTGATATGATAGTCTTTATCACATAATTAGATAATACTAATTAAATTATGTTTGAGGTTATCTACCAATAGTACATTTTCAATAAAAGGAGAGAAATGATTATCAATGTTTCCAATTCTGACGATTTTTCTCTTTGCATTGTCTCCAAATGTGACATGACCTCCATCATCATTTTTGAAATTTGATAGTAAAGTTCTATATCCAGTAATGTGCTCTAAGCACCCATTATCCAAGAACCGTTTTCTCGTCATCTTATTCGGTACCTACAATAATAATTTAACTTTTGTTATTTGGTACCTACGCAAGTTTAGGTCATTGGCAGTTAGTTTTAGTAGATCCTCGAGTCTACTCATTTTTACTTTCAAAATATAGCTTCTTTTTTGTTAGACAATTGTAGGCAATATGTCCATCCTTATTGCAAAAGGTACAAATAGTTTTTGACGAAATTGTATTTGAAACTTTGATAAATAAATTTTTTAGAGATATTTGTTTCAAAAATGGTTTATATCCAATAACTCCTTTATCAAAAAATACATTTTTGATCACCGAGCGTTAAATCAAAATTCTTCTTCCTTTGAGCGAATTTATAAATAATTTTTGTTACATCTTCAACATTTTCTTTCAAAAAAGAATTTTCTTTATACAATAAATCATAATCAATATTTTATTTTTTAGTTTCTAAAACTTTCTTCATTTCACTTTTTGATAATTTATATTTCTTTTTAATAATAAAATGACTAAGAGTGAGTTTTTCAAATTCTTCCAAAATTTCATAACCTGAGGAATATAAATCATTATATGAAATTTTTTCAATCGAATTTATCTCATCATCGGTTGCCATGAAGCACATGTTGGCAATCTCTTCTTGACTTTCATTTTCGTCGCGCTCGTCATCATCGCTTTCATCCCATATTGTTTGAAGTATCTTTTTCTTGAAATTTTTCTTTTTGTTTAGACACTCGGTTCTCTTATGACTGGACTTTTCACAATCATAACAAACGATCTTCTTGCTTCTTTCTTCGCTCTTTTCTCCTTCTTTTGAAATTTCCGATTGTTTCGAAAACCTTTCTATTTTTTGACAATAAGCACACGATCAACAAACTTTTCATCACTCATCTGTTCACTTATAATTCCTACTTCAATTGCTGATTTGAGAGCAATTTGATGCCTAGGAGGCTCTTTTGAATCTTCTTTGTTTTTCCTTGTCTTCTCCTTTGTTTCGAGTTGTTGAGCTTATATGTCATCAAGGTTCCATAAAGTTCTTCCAAATGATAAGAGTTGATATCTTTGATGTTCTCTATCAACATTCTTAATGAGCTCCAATCTTCTGTTAGCGACCTAAGCATTTTTCTTATAAGCTCACTGTTAGTAAAATTACAATCAAAACCCTTGAGGCCATTAATAATATTGGTGAAGCGAGTAATCATGTCAATAGTATGTTCATCTTGTTTCATGAAAAAAATTTCAAATTCTTTGACCAAGAGATTATCTTGGTTTCTTTTACCTTACTAGTACCGACCTAAGTGACTTCTAAATCATGTCATATATCATATGCGGAATCACATGTGCTAATACGATTAAACTCATTTCTATCTAAGGCACAATAAAGTAAGATTTTTGATGTAGCATTCAAAGACAATTTTATTTGATCCTCTTCAACATATTCTCTCTAGGTTTTGAAATAGATTGATCGGATTTCCCATCAGTTTTAATAATCTTGGTAGGCACATAAGGACCATATTCAGTGACTTCCTAAATATTATAATCTATTGATTAAATGTAAATTATCATTCTACCTTTCCAATAATTGTAATGTGTGCCATCAAAGAAGGGAGGTCGATTTGTGGAATGTCCTTCGAAATTTTTGAAGAATGTTGTGGTTAGCCATTGCTTGAGATTGTAGAATCTCAATTTAAAAATGGGCACCTTGCTCTGATACCAGTTGATAGCCTAAGAATAGCTAATCAAGATGGGTGAATTAATTTTTAAAATTTTTCTGAGAAATTAATCTACAATCAAACACGTAATAACTATATAGATTAACTCAAATAATCTGCACGAATATGAAAGCAATAGGTAACGAGAGATAGTGGATGCAAACAATATAATTATGAAGTTTCAATCCAATATAATGATCTACGTCCTCCGTTAATCTCTCCAGCACGAGCAAGACCAATCTCACTATATTGTTTGACTTGTGGTACAATCCAACCCTTTTACAATACTTTCGGTGACTTACAAACAAGAAGTATCGATTATTATACAATGTTACGCTAACAATTCAATAGATAGTAATGAATAAAACTCAAGTATTAGGTATGAAAAACTTTGATATGTAGAATGATTTTCAAAAGTTAATTTGATAAAAAGTTTTTCAAAATTAAAATGATTTGATAAATGAGATAAGAAATCAATAATTTTGCTAAAAAATATCTCACTTCAACGATCTTCAATGTTATAATGAATGATAAGTGAGTTGGTATTTATAACAGTTAAAAAACATCAAGAACTCTGTCGAATCGAACAATCATCCAAATGCTCAATACTTTTCAAGATGACTGATTTAGCAGTTACTCATCAGAATGGTCAAAAAATCGACCGTTGCGGATGAACAAAGGGTGTCCAATTCATCGTCCGACGTCCGGATGGGCCGAAGTTTTTCGTTTCCTCTCATTTGATTGTTTGAAACAATGTAGGCTTAAAGTAAGTGATCCTAGTAGGTTTGAAAATTAAATTGAAATTCTTGCCTTTGAAAAATAAATATTGTATAAACTTTTTACGAAATAGATTTTTCTCGTGCATACAAAATTGTTATTTGAGCTTTTAATGAGTCATTGCTAAGGATTAAAGTATTTTACTTTTACAAATGAACTCAAACATCTAGTTCTTATATCTTCGATTGATTTGGCGTGAGTGCTCGATTTCTTGCTTGATTTTGAATGCTTGAATCCATCCTTTGATAGCAATTGTTTTGTCTACAATTTGATTAACATGTAACAATGAAGACTTGAATACAAATATTTGAGATAAAACTACTTTGTTTGTTATAATCAAAATATAAGATTAACCATAGGTCAACAATTTGTTGCTTGCCATCAACTCTCCTTTTTTCCTTGCATTAGATATCCTGATTTCATCCCCATATTTCTATCCCTGCTAAGTGTGATCTAAATGAAGGGGCTGTACAAACCCATTTTCCTACAAGAAAACCAAGTCCAAATGAAGATACAATAGTCCGTAGAAAGATATAAAATCCAATTATGACATTTCGTCGAGCATCTGACATGTATAATTATAATTTCCAATTTTCACAGCATTTTGCACTTGTTCAAAACCAGAAAATCGAAACTATCTTCACTTGTTTAATTAAAAATTCTTTGTAAATTTTTACTTTTTTCAATTTTAATTAAATCATATTTTTTTTTGTTTAATTAAATATCGAATTAAATATTCTTTGTAAAAAAAATTTCTTTAATTAAATATTCTTTTTAAATTATTTTTTCAAGATTTTCAAATTTAATTAAATAATA
>CAIGRL010249413.1:0-11041 GCA_903798325.1 Fraxinus xanthoxyloides
TGGATATTTAAGACCAAGAGGGATCCAAAGGGTGATGTGGAGAAGTATAAGGCTCGTCTTATCGCAAAGGGCTTCACACAGAAAAAGACATCGATTATAAAGAGACTTCTCCAATTTCTTTGAATCGGCAGCGTATTTCGATCTTGAGTTACATTAGATGGATGTTAAGACCATGTTTCTCAATGGTGACATTGATGAAACAATTTATATGGTGCAACCAGAAAACTTTGTTTCGGATGATACAAAGCAAATGATTTGTAAACTAAAGAAATCCATCTATGAACTCAAACAGGCCTCTCGTCAATGGTATTACAAGTTTCATCAAGTGATCATCTCGTATGATTTTGAGATGAATTTGGTCGATCATTGTATATACCACAAGTTCAGTGAGAGTAAATATATTTTTCTGATTTTATATGTCGATAACATATTGCTTGTAGCAACGATATAAAGCTTATTGCACGAAACCAAGAGGTTTCTAGGAAGGAATTTTGAGATGAAAGATCGATAATGCCTCTTTTGTATTAGGAATTCAGATACACCGGGATCTTTCTCAAGGTATTTTTGGATTATCACAAAAGAGTTATATCGAAAAGGTTCTTAAAAGATATGACATGCAAGATTGTAAACCATGTGATACCCTTGTGGCTAAATGAGACAAATTCAGTTTAAATCAATGCCCCAAAAATGACTTGGAAATTAAAGAAATACTGAAGATTTCTTATTCTTCCGCAATAGGGAGTCTGATATATGCTCAGGTTTGCACGAGTTCAGATATAGCGTACATTATCGGGATGCTAGGGAGATATTTAAGTAACGTGGGAATGGATTATTGGAAAGCATCCAAACGGGTCATGCTATATTTACAGAGAACAAAAGACTGCATGCTCACATACATGAGATCAGATCAGTTGGAGATCATCGATTATTATGATTTTGATTTCATGAGTTACCAAGACAGTAGGAGATCCACTTCAGGCTATATCTACCTACTTGTTGAAGGTCCTATTTCCTAAAAGAGTGCTAAACAGACACTCATAGCTACTTCCACCATGGCAGCGAAGCTTGTAGCATGTTATGAGGCATAAAACAATGGAATATGGCTACGAAGTTTTGTCACTAGGTTGCGCATTGTTGTTAGCATAGAAAGACCACTCAAGTATTTTGTGATAATAAATTAGAAGTGTTCTATTCCAATAACAGGAGCTCGACGAAGTCAAAACATATAAAGATCAAGTTCCTAGTTGTTAAAGAAAGAGTTCGGAGTGGATTGATACTCAAGGTCTTTTATGAGCACACTGCTCATATGTGTGTAATATCTCTTGAAGATATCTAGTTTCAGTGAGAGTTTATATTTCCGTGTTTTCATATTAGACACATGTACTATCATTTTGGATATTATTTATGGTTAAAGTTATCTTTGATTATAAAGTTTTTTGGTTTATTATCTCTGAGCTTATTTAAAATGATCTCACTAAAGTATTAAGGTGGACCAGTTGGAAATAGACATGTTAAAATCACATCACATGTAATTTACATGCTACACATCCATGATTGATCCATGTCATTCAGTCTTCAACCTGTTCACAAGGTAATTGATCGGGAAATGCCTCGGTCATGACTCGATGGCCATGCCGAAGCTTCACTGTTGCGTGATCATATATATCTTTCAGCTAATGCACGGTAGGCTTGGTAGAACTCCTCCACCAATTTCATTGACTCAGGCCTTTTTTGTAGTACATTTCTGCCCTTTTTGCAAATGAATCTGCATCTTCTTCAATGAGTTTGATCATGGATTTCACTTTGGCATCCATATCTGTTTACCAAACACTTGCTTTACATTTCTATTGATGCCATTGGCTCAAAACTAATCAGAAAAATGGATTATCATGTAAAAGCAACCGAGTTCAACATGGGGAAGGTCAATCAACAAAAATATGATTTTGATATTTTTATTCTGCAGCTTTCTTTTGTATTTTGCTCGCAATGCACTTCAGACTTTGTGTGAAATCAACGAGCATCATAACATCCACATTTGATCGAAGCAAATAGTGAATCTCATGCAGCCATGAGACCCCAAGAGAAGCTTACAGTTCTGAGTTCAATTCTGTTATCTTACCTAATTATATTTAACAACGTGTGTGGATCTAGGAATTCTTGTCTATTACTTTAATTGTATTTATGGGACGAAGCCAATACTTTGTTATGGATCAAACAATATTCCCCAACTCCAAGAGCAATAATAAACAAATCAAAATAAAAAACAAGCAAACAAACAAATACACAGATTTATAGTGGTTCATCCTCAATGTGAGAGAGATCTTGCTACAAGTACATAAAGGTTTACATAAGGAATTGTATAATACCACGTGACGTTCTATAATTTGTCAGTTTACAATACAATCAAGTTTTTCATCCAATCTTTTCCCTCCACATCATTTTATGTAATCTCTTATGTACCATTTTTATGTAGAAGTAATATAATCCATGTGGGAGATGAGTTCACCTTTAATATACGATCATGTCCACTTGATGCGGCAGTAGATTTTCACTATAATTACAAGGAAGATTACAGAACGTTTCACAGACCTCTCTGTCTAGTCTTAGCACATTTTAACAACACAAATCAGAAAACTATTTTATATGAAAATGTCAGGTATTAAAACACCATATTGAAATGTAGCAAATTAAAATACGAAGAGAGAGAAAAAAAGACTGCATAAAAATACCCACCAGTAAGGTTGTCTTTTAGCCATTTTGAGTTATTTGGGCTTACGTGGCTGTTCCACCACCAAGAATACAGGTATCTGGATTCGGAGTGTAACAAAGTTCCCATTACTCCAGCAAATAACAAAATTGCAACTGCCTTTGACTTTGGGAAAGCGTGTCCCTTAGAATCCAGATACCTAATCCAGGCCAGTATAAGAACTCAATATTCGGCCGAAGTAATAGGGTTTCTTACACCTAGTCATTAGAAAAACAAAAACAAACATGATGTTGCAAATGTCAAATAAATCATTCTCTGGAATTTCGAACGATTATGCTTCCATACAACAGTCTAGTGAATTGAAACAACTAATTCTACATGATATAATTATCCATAAATTGAAAGTTATGACATTTAAAGTTACCCGCTCAATCAAGCACCAATCTTGTTAACAAAAAAAAAAACAATTCCACCAGAATGGCCTCTAGGTAATACTCAAAAAAACCTGCAACAGAGGATAAGTAAATATAACATTGTTCCTATACACACTGCAGACAATAAATGTAAGTGGACCTCATCAATTTGGAAAAAAAAAAAAAAAGATACAACAGTAACGCAGCCGGTAACTAGAATTTGACCATGATTCACAATCTATTTCATGATCTACCAGAGACTACAGAAAACTAAAGGAAATAAAATGTAGCACAATTGCATAAAGTAGCAGTGCTGACATTAGTAAATGAATCCTGCCATGATGCATCAAAGGATGGAAAAGATATGAAAGCAAATATAATATTGATGGACCTTCAAATCGCAAAAATTGCGGCCACAAACAACTTGATCAACTAATTACCAATTTTTTTGTTAAGAAAAATTGCAAATGAGAAATCTCAACGAAGGGACGATTTTTCAAAAGAAAATCCAACCAAATGCTAAACTCTAGCTGTAGAGAATGAACTTATGGTTGAAGAAAAAAAAACTAAGGGGATGTTCTTTTTGTGCTTCAGTTTTAAGTTTTGAATTCATTTTGTGTATTCTGTTTTGAAATTGCTGAAAATGCATTCTTTTTGTCATTTTGAAAAACTATTTTTCAAAACAAAAAAAAATAGAAAACACACTTTGAAATTTTGAGAATTTTTTTATAATATTTTATTCAATAAATTTTAATAGTTTACTGTTAATCGATTGAAGAAAAAAATTAATGAGGTAACATTGCTAAAATTCTTTTGTCTAATTCAAATGCTTTGTCTTATTTTTGTGTCCAGAACAAAAAAAATGCATATGTTATCTTCATCACATTCTTCATGCAAAGATAACAAATTTGATTTTAGATAAGGAAACCATTTTTCACTCTTATGTGCAACTTAAACTAAAAAAAATGGAAACTTAACAAGCAACATGGAGTATTTTACAAATAAGTAATAACCATTATAATTAATTCGACGAATTAACAAAATTTATAAAACATGTTTACATAAATAAACAAAAAAATTGCCAAATGTTCTAATTTTTGCCAATGGCAGCCTTCACATAAACAATTNAATAACATATAAATTTTGAAGTTAATGAATCATGAAATATATTTTTCTAGATATAAAAAATACAACCTAAATTAAATTTGACAAGTCCTTGTTTTTGTCCTTGTATGACAAGAATTAACTAGCATCGGGTCACAACCAAACCTGATCAAGTTGCAAAAAAAAAAAGGAGCACTAATCTCATGTTGACATGGTAATAAATATTTTGAAATCAATCTTATCGAATTCATGTTAATTCTCATAATTCTTGCAAAATACAATTTTGATTGATCAAACACGATAACTACCATCAGTGATAATAAATAATATTACTCCTTGATTATAAATAAACCATTTACAAGTAAAAAGGCAACATAAGCACATAGACTTTAGAAAATGCAATGATGCATCAACATCGGTCTATTGTTACATATCTTTTGAAACCAGAGTTTCAGTTCCAATCTCTCACAAAGTAAAATTAACAAAATATAAAGCATAGTTACACCAGAATACAAGGATATGGATCCAAATTTGCGAATCTTTCAACTTAAACCATCTACAATGTCAATTGATTTGAGAAACTGACTGACAATGCCTCCATACTCTATATGTAGCGGTTGAAGAAACTTTGTCCCACATTCTACAGTGAAATTTCATAGATGCTCAAAAAATAGAATCTGATCACCAATCTTTTTAATGTCCTCCTTTGTTGCCATGATACAGTGAACCCCAGCAGCAGCCAGTACTACTGCACTATTATGACTCTCAATAATGGTGATGTACACTGCAACAAAGTCTTCACATGAAACCACTTTCCTTCCAGGCATTTCATCAAACACTCTCACTGCATCTCCCAAAACCTCACACTTTATGCACAAAAATACCAGATTCCTTATTCCAAAATAATTGAACCAAAGATTCCAAATTTGGAAACAAACCAAATCCATGTCATCAACTAGATGAAACCAAATAAATTTCATAACAATTGGAACCAAAAACCCAACAAATTTCAAACTATTCTGAAATAACTTACTGGACTGCTCCAACGAGCTCAGCCGATTCAGGACGAAATTGAGGCTGACCCATGGTAGAATTAGATGCGCCTGGTCGTGAGAAATGTTGTGGTGGTGCTCCAAGATCGAGAGGGTGGCCAGATGTGGAAGTAACTTACGAAAAATCATAACTGCACTCGCAGTTTTGGATGGGAATTGGGGTTTGTTTCCTGAGGTAGGCGATGGTCAGAGGTTGTAGAGGGAGATGAGTGAGTGCCGGTGTTGTGGGGTCCGGCAGCTTAGGTGGCGGGTGGTGGAAGTTATTGATCAAAGGAGGAGGTGGATCCGTAGCAAGGGTAGAATTTTGGGGGAAATGGAGAAGAGTTATTTTCCACATTTTGATTTTTTGTGAAGGGAACGCCCAAAACGTCTTTTAGACGTTTTGGGTTTTTGTTGATTTTTTTTTCAAAAATTCATTTTTGAAAAGGGAAAGAGAACACGTTTTCACTATTTTGAAAAATCGAAAATGGAAAACGATTCGAAAACATCAAAGAGAACATGGCCTAAACATTTCAGACACCAGCTTCATAGAAAACGAAAAAATGTGTATAGATCAAACAAGGAGGCAGATTTTTCTTATCGAGTCTCATAAAGAGATGAACAAGAATGAATATAACAAGCAATTTCACTAAACAAAAAAAATAAATCAAAAACTTTCTAAATAGATCAAATATGTTGACAGAACTGTAAAAAAGCCAAATTTTACAGAACCCCAAATTCCTAAATACATCAAATTCATTCAAAACATGAAATTTATGCAAATGGGGCTCTAAAAAACTGCAAAATTGAATATTCAAATTTATTGACAAGCGAGAAAGAGGAAAATCCAAAAATCAAGATCAAAACTTTAAACTTACAAATGAAAATGAAAATCTAGTTTACTGAAACTTGGTTAGCAGTTGTTGTTGTTATGAAAACCACCCAACTGTTAAGGTCTTGTTCTTTGCTGTTTTTGAATCTTTTTTGTTTTCGTATTCTCTTTCCCATTTTTGGAAATAATTTTTTGAAAAAAAAAATCAAAAGACATTTTGGGCGAAAACCTTCACACAATTGCGAAAAACAACCCCTCTCTCCATTTCCCCCGAAATTCTCCCTCAGCTACGGATCCACTTCCTCCTTCCATCAATAACTTCCACCACCTGCCACCTAAGCTGTCGGACCCCCACAACCCCAGCACTCCCTCATCTTCATCTACAACCTCCGACCATCGCCTACCCACCGACCACAGGAAACAAACCCTAATACCCATCCAAAACAGCGAGTGCAGTCACGATTTTTCGCCAGTCACTTCCACATCTGGCCACCCTCTAGATCGTGGAGCACCACTACAACATTTCTAGGTGCATCTAGTTCTACCATAGGTCGGCCTCAATTTCATTAGGAATCGACTAAGCTTGTTGGAGCAGTCCAGTAAGTTATTTTCGAACTGTTTGAAATTTGTTTGGTTTTTGGTTCCAATTGTTATGGAATTTATTTGGTTTTACGTCAGTTGATGATATGGATTTGGTTTTGTTTCCAGGTTTTGAATTTTGGGTTCAGTTAATCTCGAAGAAGAAATCTGGTAATTTTGTGCAAGTGTGAGGTTTTGAGAGATGCAGTGAGAGTGTTTGATGAAATGCCTGAAAGGAATGTGGTTTCATGTGAAGACTTTGTTGTAGTGTACATCACCATTATTGTGAAGTCATAATAGTGCAGTAGTACTGGCTGTTGCTAGGGTTAACTGGATCATGGTACCAGAGGACATTAAAAAGATCAGTGATCAGATTCTGTTTTTTGAGCATTTATGAAATTTCACTGTAGAATGTGCGACAAAGTTTCTTTAATCGTTGCATATAGCGTTTGGAGGCATCGTCGGTCAATTTCTCAAATCAATTGACATTGCAGATGATTTAAGTTGAAAAATTCGTAAATTTGGATCTACATCTATCATTGTATTATGGTGTAACTATGCTTTACATTTTATTAATTTTACTTTGTGAGAGATTGAAACTGGAACTCTGGTTTGAAAAGATATGTTGCAATAGACCAATGTTGATGCACCATTGCATTTTCTAAAGTCTGAGTGTTTATATTGTCTTTTTACTTGTAAATGGTTTATTTATAATTAAGGAGTAATATTATTTATTACCACTGATGATAGTCATGTGTTTAAACGATAGATATTGTATTTGGCAAGAATTGTGAGAACCAACATGAACTCAATAAGATTATTACAAAATATTTATTATCATGTCAACATCAGATTAGTGTTCCCCTTTTTTGCAACTTGATTAGTTTTGGTGTGACCTCGATGCTAGTTAATTCTTGTCACAATTTATGTACAAGGACTTGCCAAATTTAATTTAGGTTGTATTTTTTTTATCTAGAAAAATATTTCGAGATTCATTAACTTTAAAATTTATATATTATTTAATATTATATTAACATTAAACTATTAAAATTTATTGAATAATCAGATTTCTTAAATAAAATATTATAAAACATATTCTCAAAATTTCAAAGTAAACGCATTTTCCATTTTTATGTTTCGAAAAATAGTTTTTGAGAATGACAAAAAGAACACATTTTCAACAATTTCAAAACAAGCACTCAAAACAAAAAACATAAAATGAATTCAAAATTCAAAACTGAAACACAAATAGAACAGCCACTAAGATTTTCACTTTCAATCCATCTTTCTCCCACACATTAAACTCCGACTTTGTTTTCTCTCTTATCCTGTTTGATTTTGATCATTCGACTATCACTTCTCTCCCGAACACTTTTTCAACCCATCATATTTTTCATACTTTTTAACCATCATCCACCAAAAAAACCTTTTTCGAACAATCACTTCTCATAAAATCTCTTTCAAACAAGCGCTTTACATGTAACTGCATTTTTATTCTCAAGTACTATGTTGTGTGATAAACTGGAGTACTTAAAGTGAAAAACTTTCTCTCTCATTATATGTACGGTGTATACAACTAGCATACACTTTTTTTTCCTTGTATAAGTATTCTGTGTGGGCTGGAGGACTTAAAGTGTGGAAAAATATGGTTAACAATAATGATTTCATTAATTGGAATTCTGAAAGCGGACATGTTTTCTCTGTGTATTCTGTCGTCACTTTATTGGGTAATACAAATGGGGAGTACTCTCATGACAATAGCAAGAAAATGAGGTATGACATTTGACCAGAGATTTAATCACGGACCAAACAACGTTATTCATCATGAAAATTTATCATCCACGTTGTGTGTTTGATAGATATTAATTTGAAAGAATGTATTTTGGAATAGCAGATTGATGGAGAATGTGTGATTGAAAAAAAAGGAAAAGTCATTGATGTGATGGAAAATATTATTTTATTAAAAAATGTGTGGTTGAAAATATATTTCTCTGTCTCTTCTTTTCAATCACATATTCTTCAATAAATTAATATTACAACAAAATTCAAAATTTTTCTTTATTTTTCAACCACATATTTTTCATCAATCTACTATTTTAAAATATGTTTTTTTTAAAAAGAAAATGGGACTCAATAATGTGCATTCTTTGGTTTTATAATTGGTAGCCTAACACCATGTTGATCTCATTCTTTAATGTATCGTTTACGTTTGACTTTGAGTTAGACGTAACTTAGTTGGTACATCAAAACTGGGCTAGTCGTGATCATGAACGTGGTCAAGTTGTTTGTGAAATTGAAAATTTAATTTTGAATTTATTTGGGTAATTTTATAAAATTGTAGTTAAAATAACTTTAAGATGAAATTGATCCAACGAGACTTTTTTCTAAAAAAAATTTCAACAAAAAGCAGAAGTGGAATTACTGCAAAAAGAATCCCTACTACATCTATAATGGGTTGCCATGTTTTGCTCAAATGTGAAAATTTAGAGAATCTCAAATTTAATCCAAATCATTTAGGGTTTGATTGATCACTTTGATAGCGAGCTTGATTGAGATAATCTCTAATAGAATATCGTGAAATTTAACATTACTATTACATTATTTAAAATTAGTGGCTAAAAGTGTAAAAATTAATTCATATTTTTTTCATTTTTCTAATATGTACAAGAATTTCTTTCTCTTTCTTTGCTATATAATTTAAGATTAAGGTGTTGTGTCATATTGTTAAAAGTTAATAAAGTTGATGAGTCCCATGCAATGTAGGATAAAAAAGTGAATAAAAATTGTGTGTTCAATAAATGTATTATTAAAAATGAAGTTTGATTAACGTTTTGCCAAACAAGAAATTTATCATACATTCGATCTATATATCCGATATATTTCATGATTGTTGGGTTAGACCATATTTCTCTTTTTAAGAATTTTGATAATGAAATTCTCAGAAGGAAAAATAAAATAAAATAAAATGTTTTTGAAAATGGCATAGAAAGCCTAAAAAATCAAACATTATGAAGTTAATTACTTTTAAATAATGTTACGATATTAAAATATTAAAGAACTCATTATTATATAGAATGTAAACTTCAAAATAAAATTTCGATATTTTTATATGATATGTTACAAATAAATTGATTATTATAATTATTTTTATCTGCTAAAAATTGAAATATTTCAAGAATTTTATGAGATTATGTGACACATTAAAAAGGAGTTGAATACGTGACAGTTGGTTCTGCTCAAAGGTCCTCTAAAGACCAAAGGAAAAATTATTGCTTAGGTCCTTCCTTCACCTATTATATAATATCCAATCTTTAAAATTTAGCCACAAATGGATTCAACAAATCATTGTCATTAAAAGATGAAAAATATCACAACATATCAATTTCAGTTATTGTACTTACAAACCGAATAATTAAGTATTTGAGAAAAAATAATCACGGAGCAAGCATAACTCCGTATTTATCCAAAATTGGACCAACGACCCGATAAAAAATATCAAAATGTATATATAAATGAAAAAACTTACAAATAAATGTAATTAAACAGATCCAAAAATCAAAAAATGATACTAACTTGATACAAAACTCAAAATCATATTAATAACACAACTCAACAAGAATTTAACTTAACGATAACCTGCAAAACAATAAAAACAAATCCTCTATAAAACTTCAAAATCAAGTAAAATTGTAAAAATCATACAATCAACACTAAACAAAAGTATACTAATTTTTCTTGCATTATTGCTTCCAAGTGTAGTAATCCACTAAACAACAGTGCAATACATTTTTCGCCTATTTTAGTTTTTTCATTAACAAAGCACATGCACTATTAAACATTAAGTAACCTTAGTTACTAATCTAAATGAGCAAATCTAGTTCAAAGAATAAGAACACCAAATAAAAAAATAAAAATAAAGGAACAAATCTAAATTTTTCATAAACAAAAAAATCAAACAAAAAAAATTCTACACAACATTACACGGTAAATGCTTGAAAATTTCAATTTTTTTTAGAAACATGAATATTGTCACTCATTAAGCCCTTGTTTGAGCCAAATTATTGTAGAATGAGAATGAAAAATATAGTCGTTATTGGGTCTACACAAGAGATAGAAAATTTGAATTTAAATATTGATGTGATGAATTACGGTCATATTTTTCATTTTAATGAGATAATAATATAGATCAAACGGGGACTAAATCGAAACCATATAGTCGGTATTGGGCCTACACAAGAGATAGAAAATTTGAAAAAAATTACCCGACACATGATTTAGAGCTCGTAGCTATTTTGCACGCTCTTAAGATTTGGCGACACTATCTGTATGGGAATAAATGTGAGATTTACACTGATCACAAGAGTCTCAAGTATTT